>VDFB02281492.1:979933512-980241244 GCA_007258455.2 Sequoia sempervirens
ATGATGTTCAAGACCACTAGTGTCAGGGAGTTCAAGATGGACAACTATTAAGGATGATTTAGGAGTGTATTGTGTGATATTTTTGATGTTGAGTGAAGGCTTGGTGATTTCTATCAAAAGGCAATAACCAAGACCATGATTTGTTTGTTGTGTGAGAGGATCTATAGGGTTATAGATACCTTGTTCATGAGTTCCAAATCCTTTTCCACTATATCCAAGTGGTTTCATAAGCTCATTCCCTTTTCCATAAAGCTTTTTCATTGCTTTATGATTGGTTGGTGGTTGTTCATAAGTGTTTTCAAAGGTGGTCGTGTAGTGTATTTTGTTCTCTAAATTGGTTGAGGTTGATTCTTTCAAAGGGTCATCTATTTTTTAGTTTTCCCTATTTGAATCTTTGTGTATGATCTTGTACTTGCCCATGAAGTCATTTCAAAATCAAAGGAACCCCAATCATGGTCTAATAGCACCGTGTGTTTTTTAAGTTGTTGTCCATTGTTTTAGTTTATAGGTTCCATTGGTGTAGTTGATATTGATGTTTTTAAGGAATTTGATTTGTTTCTCTCAAGTTTTAAGAAACTATTAGGTTCAAGATCAATTTCAAGTGTGTGGATGATGTTGTTTTAGATGTATTGCATTACATGAATTCACTGTCTACCTAAGATAAGATTGCACGAAATTTCATAAGGCATAACATGGATTGGTGTATTAAACATGGCCACTCCAACGATAAGGGGAATAATGATTACCACTAGTGGTTTCTTTTCTACATTGTCAAATCCCTTAATAGATAAAGAATTAGGTTGAATGGTTGATTAATCAATGCCAAGCCTATCCGGAAGGGTCATGCTACACACATTAAGAGTAGAACTAGTATTTACAAGAGCTCTCTTTACCTATTTTTGTTTGTATTGTGCTATGATCATGAAATATTCATTTTCATTTTGTACATCCAAAGAGGGGAGTTCACTTTGGTGGAAAACAATGTCATTTTTTAGTCCTTGAATCATGGCTGCTATATTAGTTGGTGGTACATTAGAATGGACATGAAATTGTTGTAAGTTTGTTTTCATCATGTTGTGATGGGGATGGTTGAATAAGATCCAAAAATGATATCTTAGTAGGAGTATTCTTAAGTTTCTTGAAAATATCATACTCCTTGTGACCTGACAAGAAAGGGTTATGTGGGATAGGATTAGGAAATGGTAATGGTGTCAGGGTTGGTTGTGGTGGGTGTAGATTGTTTTGAGTGTTATACATATGAGAAATGGTATTATGATTTAATTTTTGCAAAAAAATATTATGAGGGTATAGGATAAGTTTAGGTTTAGTTTGTTTTGGTTGTTTGTGTGAAGGTGGCTGGTAGAGAATTAGAGCATTGTTAGGGTGTCCCATAGGGTATGTATGAGGTCCATTTATCAAGGGGGATCTAATGGACACTTGCGTATTCATAACCTCAACGGTCTTGGTTTGATGTGTCTCTAATAAAGGTCAATCAAGAACCACTTGTTTATTGAAGGAAGACCCATTATTAGTGTTGTTGCATTTTAAGACCATGATATTATCCCTAGGAGGAGAGTTTTTAGGAGAAAATCAAGCCACATGTGCTTGAAAAATAAGTATTAGTTCTTCCATAATAACTTCATCGCCAACAGGGGAATGATCAATGATGGGATTATGAAGAGGGGGATGCTGGTGAGAAGGTGTTAGTTGAGTGTCCATTGTCATTAAGGTCTCATTCTCTTGTTCCATGTTACCTACCCTGATAGGAGAGCTTGTAATATGTTCATCTAAGTTTGAGTTTTGTAAAGTAGCTTCATCACAAGTGGGGGAGGCATCAAGTGAAGGACAAATATGGTTGTCAAATAGATTATCCCAAATGGGAGGAGCATTCAGGAAGGGAGGATCAAGGGTTTCATGATTCTTAATAGGGATGTCTTCTAACACGTCAAATTATCCTCTTTACATCAAGAAGGGATATTAGGAGATGGAAAAGTTTGATTTTCATGGTTATGAAGACTAGGTAAGGTGATATTTAGAATTCTATCTATGATCTCATGTTCTTGATGTCTAACATCTTCCAAAGGGGAATAAGGAGATGGACAATCAAGACCCTCAAGATTTGTAACTTCATTCACCAAGATACCTTCATCACTAATAGGATCTCAAGTATCAGGAGAAGAACAAGTATGTGTGTTATGATTGTGTACACCTCCATTCACACTAATGGGCAGTGTAATATTAAGCATTGTACCAATGGTTTGATCATGTTTCTTAAAGTCCTCATTGTGGTAAGCAAAATTAAACTCATAAGAGGGAATGTTGTATTTATGCAATCCATTATTAACAAAATCAAAGACACATCTTTTAAAAGAAAACATGTTATGATGAAAAGGAAAGAAAGTGTAATACAATGACTTAAAATTAAATGCAATTTTCAAGTATGAAAAAGGTAATTTTTTTATTACACTATGCACCAATCAAAAAGTGACATGTGAAAAATGTAAATGTAAAATTGAGCAATACATGAAATGAGCTATTTTAAGTGAGATCTAGAGAAACACATGTTACAGAAATGTAGCTAACTTGTACAGGTAGGTAAAGGCACCAAACATAACCTTGAAAATAGGGTTTTTAGTTCTGTAAGGGTAGTTTCAAGGGTGAAACATGACTAATTCGCCCAAGGTGGTGAATGAGTCCTAGTATGGACTCTTTCCAAAATTTTGAAAAAAATTTGAGTGATTTTTATGATTTCTAAGTTCGATGATGTACAACTCAGTTAGAAATGCAGAATTTCAAAAAATTTAAATGAATTTATATGCCAACAATGCAACCTAAATGCACTTTTTAGGAATGCAAAATGTGAAACCTAGCATGCCAATTAACTAATGCAATCCCTAATGCAAAGTCAATGCAAGACTAGATCTATGATGAAGGAATCAAAATAAAAAAAAGATAATTATTCGAAAAGTAGGTTCACCAAAATAAACCATATATTTTATGAAAGTTATATGTGCTTCTCTTGCACTCTTAGGATCTTTCACCTAAAAGGAGAGAGACAGACCCTTAAAATTGATGTGGTTCACTCAATCTAAGGTATGTATGATAAAATTAAGACTTAAATGCAATGATCTAAATGCAACTAGATGATGAAATTGTTTCATTAAGTATGCAAAACCTAAGAAATGTAACTTGTTTGTAAACACATTGTGTAACGAGAAAACACCTCAAAATGTGAATAAAACTTAATAGAAATGGATCATTCTAAAAGTGTGCACCTGGAATATGGATGGAGATAGGAAATGGCTTTTGGAATGCTTATAATGCCAAATTTTAGGCCTAGTGGGACTCATTCTCCATTCTAGGTGAATTAGTCTTAGTTCTATAAAATTGTTCCAAAACTTGTTTTGGACAAATGGGTGTCTAAAAAAGTAGAAACTAAAAATTGACCTAGAAGTAGAAATCATCACTAGACATGGTGAATGA
This sequence comes from Sequoia sempervirens, assembly GCA_007258455.2. NCBI lineage: Eukaryota > Viridiplantae > Streptophyta > Pinopsida > Cupressales > Cupressaceae > Sequoia > Sequoia sempervirens. The sequence continues at coordinate 979,936,996 of VDFB02281492.1, forward strand.
GTCCACTTTTTATTTTTTTAATACTCAAAGGTGGAATCCAAAGCTTTCAGGTTGCACTTTCTGCTTCTCTAGTGTCTAGTTCTGAAACTATCAAATCTAGGCCCGAAAGTGACTTTTTGTGGGTATTTTGACTTGTCCAAAGAAGAGATGACTTAAATAACTTTGAAAATAAATCTTAAATTATTTTTAAGTCTCTAAAATTCCTAAATCTACAAACATACAAGACAAGAGAAATGTTGGATGTTAGGGCATGGGAGTTTGCCTTGGTCAAACCCCTTTTAGGTAGTTAAACAAAAAATGGAGAAAGAATGTATTGAAACATGCAATAATGGAGTTGATTACCTTTCCTTGATGATTGATCTTGAATTCTTGTAGCAAGACATGAAGAATCTTCCCTTGAATGTCTAAAAATTGCTATCTTAATCACTTGAAATGATAAAACCCTAACTTGCTTGACTTGAGATGGAAGAATGGTGGATGAATGATGAAGAATAGTTATTATTTATGGTTTAGAGACTTGATTTTATAGTAAATTCACCTTCCTTTCTCGTTAATTGGATCCATAAGGCTGACATGTGAAAATAATAAACTTAAATTCCAAATTTTCCCACTGAAAGGTCAAAATTGAGCCAAATGGGACTCATTCACCACCCATGGTGAATGGTTCCCACCTGGATGGGATTGATTCACCATGGATGGAGAATTGGTTCCACAGGGGCCATTTTTGACAGCTAGGATGCTAGGAAGTTAAGAAATAAGGTTTATATTGTGACTTTGTCAAGTATTTCATTAAATTATTCCTCAAGATGCACAATATGGGTTAATAAGGGATTTTTAATGATGATGTGAAGGTAAATTATGAGTTGGGACACATAATTCAATGTGAAAGTGTTATTAAATACACTTTACAACACTAAAATGAGGTCCACATAGCCTAGAAAGGGACAAGAACCAATGTGAATGTGTAAGACACATTACAACACTTTATCACTATATCATAAATATCTTGTTGGAAATCATTCATGTAGAGGGTTTCAAGTAGTTTGGATACTGATTTTCGATTATTTTCTTCTTTGTACCAAGCCACCAATATCATTCTTTTATTTTTGTCTTCTAGGGTTGTGTATGATTTTACGGCCACATCAACATCTATTAGGATAATTTTTGGAAAATTAGGAATCCCAAATATCCAGGAAATTCTTTCTAGGGTTAAATTTGCATATACCCTTCCTTCCTTGATGTAGGGTAGCTTATATAGGTCATAACTTTTGACTCAAGAGTCTGTTGGACTAAAATTTTATGTGGTGAAATAACATAGGAATTAGAATCAAATTCCATTAGAATCTATTCAATTGGACCACATATTAACACTTTTTGAGGATAAATTCCTTCACATGAGGCCTCAAATTAAACTTTTAGTGCCTTGTCAACATTTTCCCTCTTTTGTTTTAGCTATATTTTAATTTCTAATTTCAATTGGATTTTTGAGTTGATAAATAGTGTCACTCTTGTTATCTTTAAATAATAATTATTTTTGTAGCCATCTAGAAAATCATGTAAAATTACCAAAAATGTCAAATTCAGAATTTTGTAATTTTTTTAGAAAAAAGGCATTTTTAGACTACTTTTATAGGGGGTTTTATTTTTACTTATAAACAAAAATCGAAGAAGGATAATTAATTGAATTATTTTTACTTATATGTTTTTTATATTTCCCATGTTTATGTTAAATATTGTGTTGTGAGTCATGGTTGCATCATTCCTTTAATACCACCCTTCTTCTTTCATCATAAAGTTGTATGCGTTCCAAATCCAGTTCTTAGTAATCCATAGCTAGTGGAAACCTTACAACTTTATGCAATTTTTTACCATAATATACTTTTCATGTAATGTGGCATTGGGTGACATGATTCTATCCATAAATTTATCTTCCTTAAAATTACCCAAATTAGTATCCCATCACCATTGCATACATCGTCCATATCTGGGATTGTGGAAATTTGAAATCTTTTTTGACACTTTTCTTTCACATGGTCATGGTGTCTTGCATGATTAGTCCATAATTATTCCTACATAATTATGGCTATCTCTTAATATTCTAACCATTTTAATGCTAAACCTCTTCATTTATTCTTAACTAATGGTACATATATGCTAATTTTGATTTTGAGATAAAATTAGTAGATTGTTTTAGAAGAACTAAACAAGCATCTACTCTTTTAAAAAATAACTATAATTTTAAGTTTAGGGATTGATTAGATGGCACCTTTGAAAGAAAGGGAAAGGTGGGGGAGTGGGTATGTGCAGGATCATGATGGGCCAAAAAGTGGCAATATGATGGGTATGTGGCTGGCGACTATTTTTTTACCCAAACTTGATGAAATGAAAAGGGTTTTTAAATGAGATTCTCAAATTTCCACTAATATAAATTATGCTTTACTTTGAATTTAATAAGTAATTATTATTCATTTTCTATTCAAATTATGACTAAATTCCTAATTGATAGGTGGATTGAAAAGCATCTATAGCTTTCAAACGATATCACATTTTTTGAAACCAAAACATGTGTTTGATTCTATGATTTGCATGCTATAGGATTAGAAAAAGAAAAATTGAATTTCATGAAGTTTTGACCAAGTTAAGGTGGTCAGACATACGAGTTTTTATAATTTTTTAAAAATTTGTAATAAAAAAATCATAATTAATTATTTACTTGGAAAAAAAGTACAAAAAAAATGCATCACATCGGGGCATGATTCCTCTACTTATATCTAATATAATATAAAAAATATTATCATTTTATTGTGGTTAGGGTGGTCAGACAGACACCTACTTATTTTTTCCTTGAAATTTAAGTACCACTGCATTGAAATTTCAAATTTTCACCAAATAGATTTTTATTTTTTTTAAACAAACCTAGTAGTTTAGAAATTACATTCAATTTTCTACCGATTCTATTCTTACATATTTTTGAAATAATATAGATAACTTATTCAAATTTTTACATCAAGTTGCCTAACTCCAATTTTTCTGAATTTTTTGCCACTTAAGGGCCTATTTTTTCCATGATGATCCTGCACATACCTGAGTGATAATTTTTTTATCTAAACCTAAAATCAATTAAACATTTCCAAGGGTTTTATTAGGATGCAAATCAACAAGGCTCATATATTGACTTTCACCCTCAAAGGTGAGTCACTCAGACTTGGATGTGATCCTTTTGAGTCTTCGAAATGAATTGGAAATGATTTTGAATAATTAACCTAATTAGGGTATATGACTTAATATAATAAATGCAATATCTTGGAGCTGCATAAACTAAAAAAATAATTTGTAAGTGGATCTCAAAGTGGCAAAGTAATGTGCACCTATCATGAAATGTTGGATCTAACATATTTATGGAAATGACAAGATCCAATTGTGGAGAAGTCAAACACCCTAAGTAAATCTAATATATAATGATAGCTTGATTTAGGCTATAAGAGGAAGGGAGCTTGAAGATGAGAACACTTAGGGAACAAGTCATTAGGTTGAAGGAAGTTGCCAAATGGATCTCCCAAACCTAGAATCCATCATGCTCTTCCATAGATACCAACCTTCAATGATTTGATAAAGCTTGATCAAATCTATAAATGGGCATGAAGACCTAAATTTCAAGTAATGTTGCTCGAAGACTTCAAATTATGCTCTCTCAAATGTTATATCTTATGTTCTAGGTTTTAAATGATGAAAAGACTAGGTATTTATAAGCATTTCTTTAATTTCCCAAATATATTAGATCCTAAAATCCGAAATTTGAAATTTAAAATTTGAATGTTTAAATCTTGCCAATAATACATTAATTGAAATTGGTCCTTGAAAAGATAGGGGAACCCATTGACCCATGGGAGAATGGGTCATGTCCCTATTTCTAGGATAAAGTGTATGAGGGAGAATATTATTTGTTTTCATTTATTTGATGCTTGTATTTTGTTAGAAAATGATAAAATAGGCCTCATAATGCATAATAAAGGGAATTATGACCTATTTGGTGTTGTAAGGTCTCACAACACACTGCAATAATGTAATGCTTTAGGACCCAATTTCAAAAAATTAGCTTTGGAATTTTTTTTTGGCTAATTTTCCCAAAGGATAAGTATGAAATGAAGCTTGAAGCTTGTAAATATTTAAAATGGTTCATGTCAGGGAAGAGGGTTGTCAGTAATTGGAAAGTCAAGGTTTTTCAGGAAATTTGGGTCCGAGTGTATGAACAAGATGGTTCACCATAAAAAAAGGTAGGAGTGGCACAAGTTACTATAGCCACAAACTAAAAGTTTTCAAGTATGAAGGAGGTGGATGAAAGCATGTTACTATGGTTTTATGGTCTATTTGGAGGACGCTAAGGGCTGGTTTGAGTGTTTTATTAGAAGTCAAGTAATTAGGCTATGGGTACTCAGGTACCTAGGTAGATGGTTCAACTATGCAAAATTTTACGTATGTCACTCAATTTTCCTTGATGCATCAAATGTCTAAAAAATTACTTTAAGTTAGTATTTTCATAAAAGTGTTAAAACATGTTATTTTAAATTGGTAATTTGAAGGAACTAATTTCTCTAGTGTACCTTGTTTTACTAATGTTCCTTGTGGTTATTCTTCAAGGGAATTGACATGTGGTGTTTTATTTGTATAAATGATAGATGGAAGGATGAAGTTAAGGTACGGATGGTCATGCAAATGGATCACATGAATGAATTGTGTAATGAGACAAAGTGGGAGATGTGTGGTTTAGAAGCATGTATGAAGATACCAAACAATCATGAACTCCAATTTTCTTTGGGGGATGGGATTTGTTGAAGGTTCTCTAGTATTGCTTCAATGTGAGTGTTCCCTGAGCCCCAAACATGACATTGGAACCATAGGGATGGCACACTAGAATTTCTACATCTACCTAATAACTTTGGGTATTTGGTAAGTTCATACATTTTATTTGACAAATAGAGGGAACCTGACCCACTTATGATATTGGTTTTGAAATGTTAATTGAATAGAAGATAAAGTCAAAGATGTTGAATTGTTCCAAAATATTCTTGTGCGTACTATTACTAGCCACATGTTGCTTTATGATTTGTTCTTTTGATTCTCTTTCATGTGTTCTATTGGATCTCTTTTATTGTATTTTTCTTATAAAAGGAGGAAAATTATTCATTTTATAGAGGTGTAGAACTCAAGTGGAATTACGAAGGCTTAAAATTGGAACTCTTACAAATTTTATTTCTCTTTCCTATTTTTTGTACTATTCTAGTATAAAATCTTGTATGCTCCACTAAAGTTTAGTAATATCAAAGCCAATTTTAAATCTATTTCTTGATATGAAATCCTACATAGCTGGTTATTTGTTCCTATTGAAGAATCCAATTTGTTATGCTAGATTTGGGTACATATTGAAACTGTTCAGTGGAAAGCAATCTCACATTTCTTTAAATTCTTGCATCATTCTATTCCTAGCTATGAAGCAATCTGGCAAAGTATAGACTGGTTTTGTTTGATTTAGTTCATTTCATGGTGTATGAATGGATAATAGCTAGAAGAAATTTAAATATTAGGAACCTTAATGCTTTTCTTTAGAGTAGATGCTATATATTTCTTGAAATTTTTTCAAAAATATGAATTCATGGAGAATTATTATAATTATTTTATATTCATGAAATGGTAAAGCAATATATGTTAAATATTCTAATTCTTTACAAATAATTTGAAGTCATGAAGTTTTTCTTGCAAATCATTTGTGTTCAAGATATTATGGAGTGATGTATGTTTAATTTGGATGAGCTTTGCTATGTACTATTAGATATTGGTGAGCTTAAGAAACCATATAACCCTCATTATTAACAATAAATTTATGTAACAAACTGTGAGTGAACCTAGTGCATCAAGACCCGACATTCCTAAGCATTGAGATTAACTAAGATTGTCTTCCAATAGGGATTCTTGGTGGATCTTTCAAGAAAGTTCATTTTCTTGGAAAGTTTTCTTGGTTAGGGTAAGTTTAGCCATTCATAAGGTAATCCCATTAACTAAAGCTTCCTTAAGTGTGAAAAGAATGGGAGGATTACCATATTTTTTTTAGATTCTAAAAAAAAGTGGTAGTATTCATAAAAGTTAATTTTTCATTGACTCAAAAGGAAAATTAGGTTGATTTTCTAACTCCAAGTACAATGTGGAAAATTTGAAAGTCTCGCAAGAAAATAAGAAAAATATTGATAGTTTAGAAACATCTTGCTAAGGGGATGAACCTCAAAGATGTAAATTGTCATGTATCACACATGTGGATAACCATAGAGAGATGGAAGTGGCAAAACAAGTGGAGGATACTGTAATTTCACCACAAGTTGTGGATTCATGATTTTAAAGGTAATTAATGTTTTATTTTATGAAAATGATAGAGTATCAAACTTTTATCTTCTCATTTTTGATAATCATGTAGGTAATATTGAGACCTCATCTAATGAATTGAGCATTGATGCTAGGGATCAGATGGAGGCATGTTTTGAGTGTATATGTGAGAAAGGAGGTTGCATTGTGATGAGGGAACATATCCATGAAATAGAGAAAATGGTGATTGAGCCTTGTGTTCAAAGGCCATGCAAAGGTATGGACTCAAAAACAATTGGAAATGTGTGTGCCGTCGATCGTTGTTCAAGTCATTTCCATACATGTTAGTGAAATAATGGGTAATTGTGCTTTTGAATCCTCATGCTTTAAATACAAAAAATTTAAATGAATTCATTACTATGATACTAAAGGTAAGGAGTATTCAAGTGAATTTAAAGATAAGAGTATGTGTAGGATCATGATGGGCCAAAAAGTTGCAATATTATGGGTATTTGTAGGGTATGTGGCTGACAAATTTTTTTCTACCCAAAATTGATGAAACAAAAAGGGTTTTTAGAGGAGATTCTCAGCTTTCCAGCAATATAAATTATGCTTTAATTTTAATTTAATAAATAATTATTTTTTATTTTCTATTAGAATTACAACAAAAATCCTGATTGATAGGCTGATTGAAAAACATCTATAACTTTCAAATGGTATCACATTTTTTGAATCTGAAACATGCATCACATTCTATGCTTCACATATTATAGGATTGAAAAAATAAAAAATAAATCATGAAGTTTTGACCAAGTTAAGGTGGTCAAACATACGAGTTTTTTATATTTTTTAAAAGTTGTAATAAAAATTTCATAATTAATTATTTACTTGGAAAATAATTTAAAAAATATGCATCACATCCGAACATGAATCCTATACTTATATATAAAATCTTATAAGAAAATATTATCACTTTATTATGGTTAGGGTGGTTAAACAGACACCTACTTCTTATTTTTTCCCTAAAATTTAACTACTACTGCATTGAAATTTAAAATTCTCACCAAATAGATTTTATTTATTTTTAAATAAACCTAGTAGTTTAGAAACTACATTCAATTTTCTACAGATTCCATTCTTACATATTTTTGAAGTAATATAGATAAATTATTCAAATTTTTACATCAAGTTGCCTAACATTGATTTTTCTGAATTTTTTGCCACTTAAGGGCCTATTTTTTCCATGATGATCCTGCACATACCCATAAACCTACTAAAATTTGAGCTATAAATATGGTAAAATCAATTGAGGTTGAAATTTGTACCAAAATCTTAGACATTATACACTTTATCCTTTGGTTATGTCATAGGGTAATTTTAGGCTAGGGTAAATCTCTTTAGTTGTTTTTGTTTTTATTTAAGGTTAGGTATAGTAAATATGGTAAACTAATTATTAGGATGTGAGCTCATCCTAATTAAGTTCAATGCAATTGAATCATGCAAAATATTCTTCCATAAAGAAGTAGGGTACACACAATTTAAAATAAACACATGTACGCAGAAGTAGAAACAAAAAATTAAAGTCATACCAAAGAGAATGAAGTTAAATTCTCATTATATTAAACATGGGTAATCTCATATGTACATAGAAATAAAACAAATTCAAGAGGTTGGTAGGTAGATAAAGAAGCAGAAGTTTGGTCATTGATGCAACATTCACCAAAATAGGGGGTATAGTGCCTTATTAGTCAATTTTGCTTGCCTCATCCATGGGAAGCATGTATCCAAAATAAGGATTTTCCCTATGCTCATCAAGGTCTAATGTGTGTGGAGTAGTGATAAAAGGTAGTAGAGGAACCACAACTCATTGGTTCAGAAATCGAGGAATATCTTCAATAGCTAGAATTTTTGTTGCAAGCTAGTAATTTCTAGAGTGGAATCCGAATTTCCTCATTAATATTGTCACATTTTCACAACTATGGTAGTGTGATCCTCAACTATTAAGAGTCCTATATTGAGCAATGAAGAAAAAAAATGTGAAGCCAAGTTATATTTCACTCTGTAATGGGATCTATAATTCATGAATTCTTCACCTAGAACTAGTCACAGGGCCACCACTGGTAGATAGCACATGGATGAAGAACACCTTCCCAAGCCATTGGCTAGTGATTTGATTGAGGAAACCAGATTTTCAACAGATGTTGGTGAGACAAATGGGAGTATAAATGATGCTAGAAAAGAGAAAATGTAGAAGTGATGGGAAAGAAAATTTGATGCAGAGTGTAGAATATGAAGAAGAATGCACTATTTATAGAAAGCCACAAAAAAATAGTTTTTTTTAGTTGCATTGGAGATAAAATATTGGAAATGCAAGTTGAGATGGCAGAGGTACAATTTTTTAGAATTAAGGGTTAGATCAAATAAATTATCATTAAACTAGTACAAAATTGCACAAGAGGTCACACATATGCAAATGAAGAGCTTAATGAATTCATGGCTAGAGAATTAAATTGTTATCTTTTCAGTTCATCGTATAAAGCCATATTTGTTAGAAGGTTGTCCAGGTGTGTGCTATATAGGAAGAGTTGGATTCGTAAGTTGGAATACACAAGTACATTAGGAAATTTTAGGTGAATTAGTGTGATTGTAATAATGTGTGTGAATTAAATTAGGGTGTGATGTCGAGCCAAGGAATCACTATGAAATGAAAAGTGAACTAATCTGAAGATGAGCTAAAAAAATCAAGATATGTTAACAAGATTGTAATATAAAGGGTTTCCAAAGGGTAACAAATCATATGGGTGGCAGCTAAAGGCTCTAAATTTATAAATAATTAGGCAATCACTAATTTGAAGCTAAATTTTAAATTAAATGCTTATTTTCTATGAAACAAGGAAATACAATAATTTAACAATTAGCATTAACGTAATTAAATTTTACTGAAGAGTTTCACATATAGGAAATTTTAAGTAAATCTTTGGGAGTTGATGAAAGTAGTGAAAGACATTTATATCAAGTGAAAAATCAAAAGCTAACCTTTTCTACTAGTGTAATTCACAACCTAATAGTAGGCTTCACTTTTGACATTTTGAAGTTAAAGAGCTACAAAGAAATAAAATAAGACTAAAAATAAATATCAAAAGATAATTCAACTCTTTAGGCTATCTAAATATCTCTAATAGGCTATGGACACCTTGCTAGAAGTTGATCTATGTTTGGGGGAATTATAGACATAACCTTACTAAGGCTATGGATGCTTGATTGGTAGTAAGTACTACAAAAATAGGTAGCTCAATATAAATGGCCTAATTTCTTTGGTTGAACCTCGAAGATGGGAATTGAACAATGCACACATTGGTACTCTTTGGTAATATTTCATGGATTTTATGCTAGTAGTCAAATAAAGGTGATGAATTATTTTGGAAAATATATCTAAGGGTAAGTGCACCAAGTTGTGACACAAAAATGGCTCTTAAGATGCCAATCACAAGTAAATGAAGATAGTTACATTTTAAATTATAAGATGCAACAAGAGAAAGAGTTGAAGTGCTTTGAGTCTACTTTCTAACATGAAGATTAAGGGTTTCAAAAGGGGGGCCAACAAAAGTGGTCATGTTTTTATAAAAAAAGTAGCATAGTGTCTATTGTGACCTCCATTTTTCATTAACTTTCAAAATGGTGAGAAATTAGGTGACACCATGTAGTTTATCCTACTCTTTTCAGATAATTTTATAATTTTATAATATAATATTTTATGAATTTTTGAAGTGGAAACGTCCTAAAAAGCTAAAATTTGAGTGTGCTACCCATATTTTAAAAAATATACTAATCAAAAATTAAAAAATTCATTAATTATGTGTAGAATGGAGTTTAGTTTATAAAAAAATTATTTATTTCAAAATTTGATGAACAAGTAAAAATCTACACTAAAACTAGCACATGTTGATTTTTTACCAAAAATGGAGGCACTAAAAAGAGAAGTTATGGATGAAAACCTTAACATTATCAAAATTTTAAAAGACTCATATGGTTACATAGGTAAAAGAGAGTTGAACATCATCACCATTTTTTTATAAACTTGCATTGAAAGACGTGCAAACTTGATGGTTAACACAACCAAAAATATGTAAAATTGGGTTACCCTTTTAGAAAATCACATCCTTGGCATGAAATGGTTGTCCAACCCTTTGGGTTGGATTCCCAACAAAAAATTCATACCTTGGGGTTGGTATTTACCAATGTAGCCCATTTCGTGAGCACCAAATGTAGAGAGCGCCAAATTTGGCACTCACCAAATACAATGCAACATTTGAAAAAAAAATTGGTGCTCTCCAGATTTGTAACTCTCCAAATTTGGCACTTTCCAAATGTATTGTATTGACAAAAACAACTTTTTTGTTGCTTTCTATTTTTCTCCCACTACCCCACTATGATAAGGCTTAAAGTTTATGGTTTATGATATATGATTGATAATCAAAGTCTTATATTTATGTCCCTCTTTATCTCCTTCGCTCTTAACCAATACTTACCTTATTCTCTCTCAACCCTCTCTAGATCTCTCACACCCTCTATACCTTGCCTTTCCTCACTAACCCCATCTCCATCCTTTCCTCCCTACCTCTCTCTTCTTCTATATCCCTTTGTTACTATTTCTCAACCATTTCTCTCTTTTCTCTCGATTTCGACATCTCCTTCCTAACCTCTCTCTAGATCCATATCCATGTCACTCCCTCCTTTCTCATAACCCATCTCTCCTCCCCCTCTATCTCTCACCTCTTTCTTCTATCTCTCTCTCCCTATCTCTAAGTCTCTCCAAATATTTTATGGTATCTCAAAAAGCCCCTTTTTTTCCTTTGGAAAAATGTGGACCCCCTTTTTTCCCTTTCTTTCTTTCTCTTTGTGTTTTTGTTTACTTTGAATTATTTTGTGGTTTGGTTAAATGTAGGCTTCATTTTCATTTTTTTCTGGTCTGTGTTTTAATCCTTATTCTTTCCCAAATTTGGTGTTTTAGTCTTTTCATTAAGTTTTAATATTTTATCAGAAACTAGAGTCTTGGAGTTGTGCAATTGCATCAAAAGATTTGTATCTTTAGTTGGTCCTACCCCTCTTGGTAAATCATCAATCGAAAGACTAATCCTAATAGTACAATCTTTTGTACCAAATTCTAGTTGTTGTTTCATTTTCTTTAGTTGGAACTTAGAAACTAGACGTTTTGTTATGAAATTATTTTACTATTTTTTTATCTCTCTTAAACCTGTTTCCCAATATTTTCTTTTGTTCCAATTTTCTCTAAATCTTGGACGTAATTGCCTTGATTCCCACTATTCTTTTCAAAATTTGGTATAAGAAGTTTCAATCTCAGTGATCACAAATTGATCATGTATCTTAAATTCTTATTCCTTGTAAAAATCGAAGTGACATGATAGTTCCATGTAAGATCTTCATGTCATGTTTCTCCTCTAGTAGCGATCCCACATAGAAACCTAGGTGTTTGTAATTTGAACCCTAATTCGTAATGATTGCACCTTTATTCAAGAAATTAATGCATTATAATAGGTAATTAATGAAGGTGGAAAATTAATCATGTACTTGGCATCACCTAAAGCATGCAATTTCTTTCATAACACTCCACTTCACATCATGCTACAAATATACAAAGGACACTGAATGAACAAAATAATATTGGCACACAAGGAAATGTAAATTTCAAGAAACTAAGTACATAACTACCAAGGGTTTTGAGGCTTCATTCTGAAAATATTTTCATCATCGACAAGAACCAAGTATGTTTTGAATAATTTATATTTTGTTAATCATTTTCACCCATGAAAATCTTGAAAAATGGTATTTCCCTTTAAAAATTTGAAATGTTGATTTTTTTAATTTGAATTTAATCGAAAGGTGAATTGAAAGTTTTATAAATTTGTAAGAAATTTTTTTAAGTTTAACCCTAACTCACATGGAAGACACACATTTGAAAATGTAGAACACACTAGTAAAAATGAGTACTTTTGAAGCAAAAGAAGAAGATGAATTCAAATACTGGAGTTCACAAGCCCTACTAATTGGCGTGGTAGTTATAGATACTCATACGAGGTGGTCTTCCAATTTTTAAATTCACACTTGTGTATGGAAAGAAAATGCTTCTCAATGTAACAGGAATATTATAGAATGTGGGTTACTCTTAGCAGGAGGGTTTTCACTAGCAATGGAGGCCCATGAATTATTCATGGAATGTATTAATCATTACAAACAAGACAAAAATAATTGGGAAGGAGGGAAGAACTTATCCATATCTCTCCAAGAAAGGAATTAAATACAAATTTGGGCTTCCTATATTCACTCAGATGTATAATATAGATGTGAGGATAAAAGTCAAAACTTATCAGAATGCCAAAGAGCACAACATAGAAATTATGAGTACCCAATGGTGTGAAGAGCCAATTAGAAAATAGACAAAATCAATTCTAAGATCTATGTTTAACCTAGATGTTCAAGATGTTATAAATATGTTGAGTAGGATAGAGTTGTGTCTACATCAGATGCCAATAAATTTGAACCCAAAATGTTTGTGATAATATCCAGACTAATGGATCTATTCTTGTGAAAATTAATTTGGGAAAGTTTATTAGTGATAGATTGCATGAATAGATAAAGTTATTTTGCAAAACTAGATGTTTTCTATATGTCTTCATATCTGATTTTTTCTTGCACCATAAGGGAAAGTAAACAAAGGTTGAAAAGGATTGGTATTCTAGGTAGAGAAGTAGGAATTAGTTTAATATATGCTCATCTACCCCAAATCACTATCCACAGATACAAAGAGCATTATAGAAGAGTTAATGATGTGTTTTCCATGAAGCTAGTTACAATGATGGATGGTGAAAAATCCAAAAGGTTGTCTTTAGAAGCACAAAGTGTCATCAGACTGATGGGTGATGGTACATTTAGTTCCCCAAATTGTTCTACATTAAGATGGAAGGGTTTGATGAACATCCTTTCATGCTTCCTAGGTATCCCATAGATAAAATTGTGTTATTATAATTTGTGAGAAAATTAAAGTCATCTCAAGCTTTTTATAGCCATGCTCGTAAGAAGGCTTCCTTCAAATTTCCTATTGTTGAAGACATATCAAATAAAGTTGAAGAAGTAAGAGAAGTTCTTGAATCAAGTGGAAAATAGGAACAAAGGAATGTTATAGAGGTAAAGCACAATGAGGATGCACTTGAATGGTTGATCAGGATATTGATTTCTCCAATGGAAGAACAAATAGTGCCTCTAGATCGTAACAATTTTATACAAGAAGTAAATACTCCTAAGTCCAGGTGCAGATCTAAAGTGAAACATTTCATATAGAAGAATGTAGATGGGGATAGAAGCATCCATATCACTACTCCAATAGCTAACAAAAATAGACATGAGATAACACCTAAGGAGTACAAGATAATAAGTATTAATCTTTGAAACTCATCCTCAACACAAGATTTAGAAGAAATGAAGATGAATTTAGATGCAACAGTTGATAGGGTACACAAGAAAAAAAGAAAGAAAAGAGGGTTGAAGGAATGGGTTAATAGCCTAAATTTTTTTTATAAACTCATTAACCCTATTTGGTCAAGCACATAATGAATTGCCCAAAAATCCAGTACTAATGTCACTAGAGTAGGTGGATGTAATTGCAACAATTCTCCACAAAATGAATGTATTTGAAGAATAGATTGAGTATTGGATGAGGAAAGGAGAAGAATTTATTACAAATGAAATAGGGAAGTATAAGGAAGCATACCATTGGTCTGAGAAATTTAGAATATTTGAAAGTGAATGCAGGTTTTTCTTGGAACAACTTGATGCTAAAAGGTGAGATGTTGAAACTCTCATACAAATGGATGTCCATGAGTTGATATGAGGAAATATAATTTCAAAGAAAGAAGTTACATTTATAGAAATATGGAAAAAACTATTGAACATTTGGGAAGGTGACATGTTGAAAAAATGTATAAAAGGATTTAAATAGGTCACCGAGAAATGTAACAAAATTCTTGATAAAGATCAAGACTTTATTAAAATGTTAGCACATCAAGATTGTGATCCCCAAACACTAGGACATGAGGGTAAAGAAGTGAAATCCTTTGAGGAATGGATTGAAAGGATAAATAATGACCCTATTTAGTTGTTAATGTGTGAGGTCATTGATGATATTATAGAGTGTAGGAATACTATAGTTAGATATGAAACATACAAAGTGTAAAGGAATGCTAGTATACTCTACGTATCAGAAGAATACAGTAGGATAAAGTTCACTTGGAAGGAAATACAAGGGATTTCAAAAGAGAATATACATAAAACACTGAATTCTTTCAGAGAATATTAGTTGAAGAAAAGCAAAGAAAATATCCCAGAGCTTGAGACCTAAATGGTGGAAGGAAGTACTAGATATCAAATACCAGAAGTGTCATAGAAACATTTTATTACAATAAATTTTTGGAGGTTGTACTTGGTCTTAGTGGATGTTTCCTATCTTTTATTCTAAAGGATGTTGATAGCCTTGATTTATGTGAAGTATTGTGTACTAGAGTTTGAAAGTGAAAAGTGTTGCTACTGAGGAAGTCAAATATTTTACTTCATCTAGAAGATTTTGATAACAAATGACTTATGCCACGTGCTACATTTTAATTTTCTATTTTTGATTCTCTAGATAAACTTTATGTTTGAACTCTTGAGGCCTTGTTTCTATAAAAGGTCATTTATTGCTTTATTTTTATTTTAAGTTCAAAATTTGTGGATTTCAGAAGAACCAAAACTTCTTTAAGTTTTGTTGATTTTTCCTGTTTTTTGAATCACTTCTATCTAAAAACTTTTATGCATGTACAAATTAATCAATACTAGACCTATTTTAATAGCTACCTATCTGATGAATCTTTGTAGTTGGCTTTATTAGTTCAACCGAACATGACTGTGTACTGTACCATTTAATGGGGCATACAAAACCTACTCAGTGTCCAAACTAAAACCCCTCTCTTTAAAATTTTGCACTATTTTATATGTAGCTATGAAGCAATCTAGAGAAGTATATAAACTAGTTTTCTTTGATTTGATTAATTCTTTTAGGAATGTGTGGAGAATAACCAAGAGAAATTTTAATTTTTAGTATTTTTTATGCTTTATTTTAGAATAGATGATTAAATTCTTTAAAATGTTTTAAAAATAGATGAATGAATGGAAATTTATTGAAAATATTTCATTTTCTATGAAATTGTTGAATGCTTAAAGCTAAATCTACTTATTTGATAGAAAAAATGTTGATATTCACATGAAGTATTATTTCAAATATTTCAATTTCATGATGTTATTCTGTGATTGAATTGGAAATCTTGTGTAAAATTCTTATGATCCTTAATGAAACTAGAAACAACTATATTCCCTTTGAGATTAACAACAATATCACATCATACTCTGAAGTGAACCTCGTACTATCAATAGCTGACTACCAAAGGCTTGGGATTGAACTAATCCAACCTTTATCCTATCATATAGACACCGCTAGGTTGCCTTTGGTTACGTCCTTCAAGAAGGATAGTCTCTTTGTGGTTTACCTATGAGGAATTTATCTATACTATTTCCATGAGTAACATCATCATCAATAGGAACTAGTGCTAGAAGGAGGGCCTCATTGATGTTCTTTTGGTTTCATTAGGTTTTAAACTGAATTTTAGTAGAGTCACTAGATCTTGATCTTGTGATCCTCATGTGACTTTATTCAATCTTAGTGATCAAACATCATCTATACTTCAAAATTTTGGAAGCGTAAGTGTGAGTTTGCATAATATGACTACTTTTCTACCACCACCGGCCCCCATAGTGATCGCTTTCTTTAATGTAAGTTACTGATTAAATTTTCTATGTACAATGATTTATCAATAAATCCTTATAAGTTTTTTCCTAATTATTATCTCCACAAATATGTGAAGGAACATATTAGTATCTTTCAGGATATGTGTTTTAGATGAAGGATCCAACATGAAGATGTCATATGTAGGTTGTTCCCATAAACCTTAAGCAATGAAGTTTACGAGTGGTATATCAACCTACCTCACAATTCTATCAAATCATGTGAAGATATGGAAAGTCAATTTTTTTCTATATTTAGAACACTGATTGACCTTGCTTTGTTGTATCATCAATTTTCTCAAATCAAAAGGTTTGAGGGAGAACCTAAAACTACTTTTAATGATAGGTTCAAAAAGGCTTATTCTAGACTATAGGCACCTTACATAGTGGATATTTTTTCTGCTATTGATGTTTATTATATAGAAATAGATCCTTTAACTGCTATGTTTGTAAAGCAAAGGGGAAATATTCCTACTACTTTACCTGAAGCCTACAATGAAGATGTAAGTGTAAATTTAGAAATGAAACTCCTCAAAAATGGATCATCTATAAATGGAAGAAATGAATTGAATAATTATCCTATCCCAAGTGTAAATGGATTCCCTTTAAATCATCCCATGAGTCCTAATATTTATTCTTCAGTGGTCCAAAATTGGACATTTCCTTAGAGTAGTTTCTTTGAACCAAAATATAGTCGAGCTTTAGTCCCTCACCCTAGTCCAACTATAACAGAGCTACATCCTTACAAAAATTCTTTCTTTTCCCAAACATAGGAAAATCAAATAGCTAAAATATTAGATGAAAATGAATATATTAAAAAAATTATGGCTCAAATAAAAAGGTTAACCAAATAGGTTACAAAATAAATAAATAAAAACTATTATGCTCAAAATAACAGCCAAAATTTGCAAAATGAAATGTATAATGCTCCTAGACCACCTAGAGCTTGGAATACACAACCAAACAATGGAGAAGTGTCAACACCTTTAGATAGAATTAATCCTATTGATGAAAGATCCATGGCAAAGGTGAATCTAGCTTATCTTGTGATGAATAATGGGTGTGGAATTCATAATACAAATGATCATGTTGAAGTAGATTGTTCATAGTTTAAAATCGCTTCAGACATTTTTCTAGCTACTACAAATTATAATGAGCAATGCGACTCTCATCCTCCTAAGCGAAATGAGTTGGTTCCAGTAGGATATTATTCTACTTTAGTTCTTGAAAGTTATGAATGTGTCAAACCACCTACTATTATTACAAGCTACAATCATGAATATGAAGGAGACAATTCAACTATGACTTTAGAAATGTCTACATTTCCATATCAAGACAAAAATGAACCTTAGGAAGAAGTTGACAAAATTCATACTTTTAATAGTATTAGGAAGGACATAATTATAACCTGAGAAGTAACACCAATGGTAGAAGTAAATTCAATGGGCCATTAACAATGTCGATTATTCCTAACAACTTTAATACTCTAGCTGATGATAAATCAAATAGTAATCCAAGGTTACCTACTTGGTAACCTCTCAGTATAATTCATCAAATATTTCAAGAAATGAAAAGGTAGATTCCACTAACCAAAACAATTTGACTAACTATTTAGTGGAAGAAATAAAAAAAGTAAAGATCAACCTTTCTTTATGATAATTTCTGAAAACACCTTTGATCAGGAAATATTTCTTAAATACTCTATAAGATCTTCAAAAAGAAGAAAAATTTAAGAAATGTCAAGTGAAATATAATCATGCTAAGGAAAAGGATAAGAACATTGTTCCTATAGCAGATGCACAAGTAGCATTTTACAAAGGAAAATTATAATCTCCACCAGTTTTACTCATGTTGAGAATATTTGGTAAAACCCCTCATAATTGTTTAGTAGACTTTGGAGCATCTACTATCATGATGCCTTTGTCCATATGTCAAATACTAGGGTTAAATATAGAAATTTCTTTAAAGAAAGTTACTTAACTCAATAAAATAGAAGTAAATGTTGTTGAAGAGTTGACTAATATTCACTTGCAACTAGCATCAGATCCTAGAGTTCAATATTACATAGATATTCAAGTTATCGAGATACTTGATACTTATGTTATGTTATTGAGCAAGGATTGGTCTAAAAATTTGAATGGATATATAGCCACCAATTTCTCACATATATGGCTACCATGAAAGGGAGATACTAATCAAATCATAATTGAAAGAGAACAACATACAAAATGCATGATCACTAATTACAATAAAAAAATGAAGTTCTATATAATGATGTAGAACCTATAGTTTATAAAATACAAAGTTTCAGTGTTAAAATAGAAGAATTATTTACATGTAATTCTGAAAAATTTAATCATCTAACTCCTAGAACATATGTTTTAATTGAATCAGATTGTGATTCTTCTAAAAAATAAAATATTCCTTATGATAAATTTTAGAAGAATATTGTTACAGAAGCTCAAAAGAGTGATAAATTTGAAATTTCACTAAAAGTTTGTTGTTACAAGATTTGTGTAGGTTACATCATCCTACAAATTTAGAAGACAATTGCATGATTTGTCTAGAAATAATTCACAAAATCGAGAACCAGTACTGTTTAGAACATGAAAAGATGAAAAGGTATGAACTAAAAATGCATACAGACATAATCCATGTTGCACAAACTAAAAAAACTAATTCAATGATACCGAAGAATAGTAAGTTAAAATCTACAAATGATCAAGCCTAGATTCTTAAATTTGATAGATCTAAATTGAAATAAAGAATTGGAACTGGAGTTGAACTCATCACCCTAAAAGGTAAATCTTTTCTTGTTACATATCAATTGCAATTTCAATGTACTAACATGGCAGAATATGAAGCCCTTATATATGGCCTAATCCTCACAATAAAGAAGAAAGTTATAATTCTCAAAGTGCTTGGTGATTCTGAATTACTAGTTAACAAAGTTCAAAAATAGTATATTTGTCACTACAAGCGATTATCCAATTATCAACATAGAGATGGGATTTGATGAAATATTTTGATGCATCCAACATTACTCATATTCTAAGAAGATTTAATCAAAAATTCAATGCTTTGACTACTACTACCAATTCTCTAGAACCTTTAGATGCCTTAGATTTGAAGAGATTCATAGTCGAGTTGGTGCAACTACCTTTAGTTCCTAATAATATTAATAATTTGCAGGTGTTTGAAGATGATTGAAATTTATTGGAATTCATCACTAAATCTAATGTTTTTGAAACACAAATAATTGAAGAGATAGAGATCATCCTAATGGTGATATTAAGATGAAGAACTAGCTCAAATCAAAGATAATAATATTCTGAAAGGAATAATTGAGTTAGAACAACTGTTTAACATTGATTAGATAATTAGATAGAGATATTTTCCTCAAAGTGATGGAGGACAATATAAGTTATACAATTTGTATACTAAAGAAGATCCCAATAATTTCCTCATAGGAAAGGTTTGTACCAAGTAATAGAAGAGAAATATTTCTTGGGAACTTAAAGATTATTGGAGGTTTATAGCATGGACATATGAAGGTTTGAAAACTTATGATACTTCCATCATCATGCAAACTATACAACTAAAGCCTGATGCAAAGTCTTTTCGACATAAATAATGACTAGTAAATGGACTCTTAGAACCACTAATTTAGAAGAAAGTCCAAAACACTTTGTCAACTAAAATAATTTTTCCTATCAGACATTCTACTTGGGTGGAAAATATGATTCCCATAAGGAAGAAGAATGGAGATATATGGTTGTGTGTTGATTTTTGGAATCTTAACGAGGCATTTGAGAAAGATAATTATCCACTATCCTCACTAGAAGAAGTGCTAAAAATAGTCAAGGGTTCATAGATGATGTCCATTCTACATGGATTCTCTAGATATAATCAACTAATGGTAGTGAGGGAAGATCGGATGAAAACAACATTCACCACAAAGTGGGGGATGCTTTCTTATAGAAGGATGCCATTTGGATTGATAAATGTTAGGGCTACTTTTCAGAGAGTCATGGATTATGATTTTCATGATTTGATAGGGAAATACATTATTATTTATATGGATGAGCTCATAGTAATTTTTTAAAATTGAGGTCATGTTCGAGATCTCAAATAAATATTACAGAAGTGTGAAACTTATAGAGTTTCATTCAATCCTAAAAAATGTATTTTTGGTGTGACTAAAGGTAAGCTGCTAGGACATATTATTTTTGAAAGAGGTATTTCGATAGACCAAGATAGAGTGAGTGCATTGATCAAGCTATAACCCCCGAGAAATAAGAAAGAATTGAAATCATATTTTAGTAAGATTAATTTTGTTCAAAAATTTATTACTTGTTGAAATAGTAAAACCACTCAATTATATGCTAAAGAAAGATGCAAAAATAGAGTGGAGAAATGAAGATAAAATTTCCTTTGTAAACATAAAGACTATAGTTTCAGAAGCAATGATACTGGTAAGTTTAGATTATGTTAAACCTTTCTATATTTACTCGTTTGCTTCTGATCATACTTGTGCAACAATACTAACATAGAAGGGTGAGAATAAAGAAAAGAAGCCAATTTATTTTATGAGTACTCCATTTAAAGAAGCAAAGATGAGATACATAGATGTTAAAAAAAATCCTTTTCTTTGCTCATAGCGGTGTGAAAATTTAAGTATTACATTCTTAGGATTATATTCAAAGCTATTGTTCTAGATTCTACAATTAAGATGTTGTTAAAATAGAGTGATCTTGGGGAAAAAAGAGCTAAATGGGTTATGATCCTGCAAGAATTTGATCCAAAAATCATACCCATGAAATTGGTTTAGGGATAGGATTTGATCAGATCTATTACAGAAATAGATCCACAAATTTCTAGTCAACAATATACTTTGGATGTAAAAGACCAAGAAGATTGGTATTTAGATATACAACATTATTTGGTCATCAATACTTGCTCTGATCATATGAAAAGAAATCAAATAAGAACTCTTAAGGTAAAATCACAAAGTTATATGATCAAAGGAGGAGCTTTATTTAAAAGAAATCATGAAGGAATCTATTTGAGATGCTTAAATAAAATAGAAGCAAACGAAGTGTTGTAGGAATTGCATGATAAGTTTGGAACAACTCACGAAGCACCTTTAGCCACTACACACCTCATTTTGAGAGGAGGTTATTATTGGACAATTATTTTCAAAGATACTTTTCAACATGTGAAAAACTACTACACATGTCAAACTGCATCAGACAAAGGAAGATTCAATGCTCAACCATTACAACTAATGATGGAGATGCATCCCTTTTCACAATGGGGACTATATTTCATCTATACGATAAATCCTCCATCATCTGAAATTCATATATTTATATTAACTACTACATATTACTGTACTAGATGGACCAAAGTGTGTCCTAGCAAACAATGAACTACAAAGGTGGTAATCAAATTTTTAGAAGAGAATCTCATCATCAGGTTTGGCGTATATCATACTAGGATGAAAGTCATGTTAGGGAATTCTCCTTATCACCTAGTTTATGGGGTAGATCCTTAATTTCCAATAAATATGAAAATACCTACTTGGAAATTTTCTTAAGAATACATTGCATTAGATGATAAAACTAAAGATCAATTGTTGCAATTAATTCATCTGGATGAGAAATGTACCCTAGCTATAGACCATTTTTCTAGACATCAATCTATGGTAAAAAGATGGTTTGAAAAAAGGGCTAGATTAAAGAATTTTATAATATTTGACTTGGTTCCATACTAGAACAAAACCCATGAATGAAAAGATGAAAATGACAAGTTTGACAAGTTGTGAATAGGTCCATATCAAAATTATAAAATCTTAGGTGGCAACACATATAGACTGAAGTCTTTGACTAGTGAATATATCCCATTTCCTATCAATGGGTAGTTTCTAAAGCATTATGTCCAGTCATAAATAGTTGTTTTTGTAAGTAATTTCTTTTTGTAAATAGTTGTTTTTTTCTTTTTCTTGGGTGTTGCATCATTGGAATTTACAATGGTTAGTAGCCCTTGAAGGTGAATAGGGTAATGGGACATCAATTCTAGAAATTTGATCAGTGTCCTAACTAGAGGTAGTCCTCTATTTATAAATTGTTTAAGAATTATTCAATTCATTTTACTCTAGTTAGCATGAATCATTTAGTTGATGTTGGGCTACAAACACACACATTCAAATGTTTCTATTGAAATTTGGGATAGTAGTTATTTGCATTGAGTAAAAAAACAAAAGACTACCTTTTCTACCACTATCATTCCCAACCTAATAGTGGGCTTCATTGCTTGGAAGTTGAAAAATGAGATATCATTGAAATATTAAAAGAGAAAATGAGCCATTATTGCAATATAAAAAAAAGAAAGAGAAATAAACTCTTTAGGCTATCCAAATATGTCTATCAAGGCTATAGACACCTAGCTAGTAGTAGAGCTATGTTTGGGGGAATTACATAGATAACCTTATCAAGGCTATGGACGCTCGACTAGTAGCAAGGCTCTATCGCTAGTTTGCTTAATAGGAAGTTGTCAAATTATGTAGGTCAATACAAATAATTGCTATGTTCTAAGTTAGTTGTGGTGGAAATAATCAATTGCACGCACATGAGCTTAGTAATACTTATTATTACATACTAGCTGAAGTGAAATTTGAATGTCAGAATGAGGATCTAATAATTTATTATTAGAAGACTAACAAAAGTTGGTGTGGTGATGTTAGATCCAAAATTGAGTTTATATTGTTCTTTTAGTTTTTCTGGTTACTAGTTGTTGTGTGGTCTCACAACATGCCCCATTTTTCCCCTTCGCAAACTGTGGACCCCCTTTTTTCCTTTCTTTCTTTCTTTTTGTGGTTTTTTTACTTTGAAATTGTTCTATAGTTTGGTTAGATGCAGACTTCATTTTTAGTTTTTCCTAGTCATTGTTTTAATCCTTATTCTTTCCCCGATTAAGTGTCTTGATGTTTTCATGAAGTTTTAATATTTTCCCAAAACCAAAATCTCGTAGTTGTTTGGTTGCATCAAAAGAGTTGTATCTCCAGTTGATCCTACCCCACCCATTAAATCATCAACTAAAAGTTTAATCCTGGTAGTACAATTTTTTATACCAGACTCTAGTATTTGTTTCATTTTCTTTAATCAAAACATGGAAATCAAAGGTTTTGTTACAAAATTTTTTAATTAATATATTTCTTTTATCTCTCTTGAACCTAGTTCCCAGTCTTTTCTTTTGTTATAGTTTTCTCTGAAGTTTGGAGGGAAGTGCCTCGGTTCTTGATATTCTTTTCAAAATTCAATATCAGAAGTTTCAATATTGGTGATCACAAATTGATTGTGTATCTTAAAGGATTATGCCTCACTAAAATCAAAGTGACAGTAGAGTGCTATGTAATATCTTCATGTAATCTTTCTCCTCTAGTAGCGAGCATGTGCATAAACCTAGGAATTCATAATTTGAACCCTAATTCATAATGATTGCGCCTTTATTTAGGTAATTAATGAAGGTGGTGAAATAATCATGTATTTGGAATTACCTAAAGCATGCAATTTCTTTCATAGCACTCCACTTCATGTCATGTGACAAATTTGCAAAGGACATTGAATGAGCAAAATAAGACTAGTGCAAAAGGAAATGTAAATTTTGAGAAACTGAGAACACAACTACCAATGGTTTTGAGACTTCATTCTAAGAATATTTTCATTATCAATAAAAAATAGGTATGTTTTGAATAACTGATATTTTTTTAATCATTTTCATGCATGAAAATCTCAAAAAATGGTATTTTCCTTTGAAAATTTAAAACGTTGATTGTTTTTTATTTGAATTTAATGGAAAGGTGAATTGAATTTTTTATAAATTCATAAGAAATTTGGTTAAATTTAACCCTAACTCACACAAAAGAAATACATTTAAAAATGTTGAAAACACCATTAAAATGAGTACTTTTGAAGCAAAAGAAGAAGATGAATTCAAATATTGTAGTTCACAAGTTATACCAATTTTCATGGTATTTACAGATAGTAATATGGGGTGGTCTTTTGATGTTGAAATTTGTAGTTAGGTGTGACAAGAAAATACTTCTCAATGTACAAAAAATGTTATAGCAAGTGGGTTACTACTAGCATGAGGGTTTCCACCAACAATGGAGGACCCTAAATTGGTCATGGAATGTATAAATCATTTTGACCTAGAAAAAAGAATGATTCGGATGGAGGGAGGAACTTATATAGATCTCTCTGAGAAAGGAATTACATACAAAATTGGGCTTCCTATATTCACTCAGATGTCTAATATTGATGTGAGGGAAAAAGCTAGAACTTATCAAAATGTTGAAGAGTGCAAAAAATAAATTATGAGTACCCAATGGCCCCAAGAGCCAACTACAAAATAGAAAAAAGTAATTCTAAGATCTAAGTTCAACCTATATGTTCACGATGTTATAACTATGCTGAGTAGGATAGTTAGGATGCAAGATTCCAATAAATTTGAACCTTGGATGTTTGTGATAATATCTACACTAATGGATAGTCCCATCCAAATGCATTGGGGAAAGTTTATTAATGACAGATTACATGAATAGATAAAGGAATTTTGCAAAACTAGATTTTTTTATATTTCTTTATATGATATTTATTCTTGCACCATAAGCGAAAGTAAACAAGGGTTGAAAAGGATTGGTGCTCTAGGAAGAGAAGTACAAAATAGTTTAATATATTCTCATCTACCCAAAATCCTATCTATAGATACAAAGAGCATTACAAAATAGTTAATGATGTGTTCTCCATGAAGATAGTTAGAATGATGGAAGGTGACAAATCAAAAAGGTTGTCTTTGGAAGCACAAAGTTTCATCAGATCAATGGGAGGCTGGTACATTCAGTTCCCCACTTTCTCCTACATTAAGGTGGAAGGGTTTGATGGAAATACTTTCATGCTACCTACATATCCCATAGATAAAATTGTGTTATTATAATTTGTGAGACATTTATATCTGTCTCAAGCTATTTATAGCCATGCTCATAAGAATGCTTCCTTCATATTTTCTATTGTGATAGGGAAGTATAAATGCAGTGCAATCAAGATACCTAACTTGTGTAAAGAAGAATTGAAAACATATAATTTTTAATATTTCTCACTTCAAAGGATGTATTCTGATCCTCAAGGGAATATTGCCAAGAACATAGCTAGTTATCATGCTCCTGTTTAGAACGTAGAAGATTATTGGCTTAATTGTGAAGCTAAGCACAGTGTCAGGAAAATAGAAAATGAAAGATTGTCATTAGAATTTTCTCAAATTCTTATACTTCATGATATCCTAGACCAGTTAGAGAAGGATTATGGTGAAGTGTTGAGTGAATCTTACAATGAAGATAGTATATATGATGAACCTATCCTAGACTCGGATTACCATGGTGAAGAAATGACATTAATTGAAGAATTCTCTACAAAGGTTCTATTACATACTGAACATTGGACAAATTATTTTTGTAAACTTTTAATAGGAAAAGGAATTGACCTCACTTATAAGAAAGATAAACAAAGGAAACAAAGAAATGAAACTATATTTGAGAGTGGGGAAATTGCTAAAAAGAAAAGGAAAACTAATAAGATAGTTGTTGGTATAAGAAGTGAAGAGAAAATAGTTGAAGCTTCAAGTTAGGGAGTTCCACTAAAGCTAGTTGATAAGAAAAAATATGCCAAGTTGGGAAAAGTTTAAAAAAAAATTGAAACCTAAAGGTGAATCTTCCTCTACAACAAAACCAAGGAAAAAACATACTATTGGTGAAGAGGGAAGGGTAATAAATAATAATAGTACAAAAACAAGTTCTAAATATTAGAGAGCTATAGCATTGTTTCCTTCTCCCCCTTTTGTTAATATGGCTAGTGTGAAACAAGCACTAGGAGAGACTCCTATGGTTTTTGATGAAATTTTTGAGGCATATGAGGCCATGATTAAAGAACAGATGAATGAATGGGCTGACATGTGAGAAAAGGTAAAATAAAATAAGTCTAAGGATAAACCCATGATACAACCAGTGGTAGAAGAAATTCTAGACATAGGGTCCACTCCTATAAATTTAGAAGAAGAATTCATATAAGGAATAGTCACTTCAAAAGCTAGGAACCCTGATGTTCTTGAGATGAAAATAGGGGAGACTACAACATAAGATTCTATTGATGAAATAGTTATTGAAGATACTTTTGATTCCTATCCTTCACCTGGGAATGATCAAAATGATAATAAACAGACATATGTCTTTGAAGAATCAGAGAAGGACTAGGTTGTTATTGAGAATAAAGAAGCTACATAGGATACATGTGATGAAGTTGGAAATGAAGAAAATATTGATGTAGCAGAATACAAGGAAAGTGACGTCAAGGAAGATGATACTAAACATATGGATAGACTAAAAAATACAAGTTTTCAAATAGTGGAGATAGTGCCAAATATTAGTAATCCTAAATCTATGTTAAAAATTCTTCAAGAAATTTCAATTTTGGAGAACATATCAAATAAAGTTGAAGAAGGGAAGAATTTCCTAAATCAACTAGAAACTAGGAACAAAGGAATGTTATAGAGGTAAAGTGTGATAAGGATGCACCTAATTGGTTAATTAGAGAATTGGCGTCTCCAATGGGAGTAGAAATAGTCCCTCTAGATCTTAACAGTTTTATACAAGTAGATAGTCCTAAGCCCAGGAGCAGAGCTAAAGAAAAATATGTGATACAAAAGAATGTAGATGAAAATAGAACCATCCACACAACTAATCCAATAGCTAACAAAAATAGACATGAGATAACACCTAAGGATTACAATATAACAAGTATTAATCTTGTAATCTCATCGTAGACACAAGAGTTAGAAGAAATGATCATGAATTTAGATGCAACAGTTGCCAGGGTACAAAAGAATAAAAGAAAGGAAAGAGAGTTGAAGGAACAAGTTTCTAGACTAGAAATCCTAGAAAATTTTATAAATTCATTAACTCTATTTGTTTAAGCACATAGTAAATTGCACCAAAATCCAGTACTAATGTCACAATAATGGGTGGATACAATTGCAATAGTTCACCATAAAATGAATGTATTTAAAGAATGGATTGAGTATTGGTTGAAGCAAGGAAAATAATTTATTATGGCTGCAATAGGTAGGTATAAGGAAGAATATAGTTGGTTTGAGAAATACAAAATATTTGGAAGTGAATGTGGGTTTTTCCAGGAACACGTTGATTCTAAAAGGAAAAATGTTAAAACTCTCATACAAATGGATATCAAAAAATTGATACAAGGAAATATAATTTCAGAGCAAGAAGTTCCATTGCCAAAAAAATGGAAGAAATAGTTGAAATGGGAAAAGGTGACATGTTGAAACAATGTATAGAAGGATTTGAAAAGGTCACTAAGAAATACAAAAAATTGCTTCATAAAGATCAAGACTTAATTAAAATGTTAGCACATAAAGATTGTGATCCCACAACAGTAGGATAAGAAGGTAAAGAAGGAAAATCCTTCAAGGAATGGATTGAAAAGATAAATAAAGACCTACTCAGATGTTAATGCAAGAGTTAATTGATGAGATTATACATTGGAGGAACACTATAGTTAGATATGAAATAGGCAAAGTACAAAGTAATGCTAGTATACTCTAGGTATCAAAACAATACACTAGGCTCAAGTTCACTTGGAAGGAAATACAAGGGATTTCAAACGATCATATGCATCAAACAATGAATACTTTCTAAGAATATCAGTTGGAGAAAAGAAAAGAAAAGATCCCACAACCTAAAACCCTAAATGATGAAATGAAGTACCAAATTTCAGATACCAAAAGTGTCACATAAATATTTTGTTGCAAGTGATTTTTGGAGGGTGTTCTCAGTCTAGGTGAATGTTTCCTATCCAGTATTCTAAAGGATGTTTATAGCCTTGATTTATGTGGAGTATTATGTACTACAGTTTTAAAGTTAAAAGTGTTGTTGCTAAGGAAGCCAAAGCTTTGACTTTGTCTAGAAGATTTTGATGAGATTTGGCTTATGCCACAATCTACATTTTAATTTTCTATTTATGATTCTATGGTGATTTGAAGTCAGGATCTAGGACTGTTGCACATAAATAATAACTAATTACAATGATTCAATTAATGGTTTGAAAAAACATAATTGCAATGATTAAATTAACACAACTGTAATGCCCCGCCTTGTGAACCCCAAAGGACAACAAACACCATACAATTTTTTTATTTCTTTTGAAAGTGAAACATTGCAGAACATTGCATATGATGAATGTGTGCACACATTACACAAAAATCAATTATGCATTTACTAAATCTTTCATGTCCTCTGGGGTACACGAAACTGGTCATTACGAATCATAAACTTTTATCAAATGGAAGAGAATAAACAACCAAGAACACGTAGTGATGACACACTACTATTAATGATCACAAGCATGGAAAACGATACATCATTTCATTGCAATTAAAATCACAGTTCCACAATA
Source organism: Sequoia sempervirens (assembly GCA_007258455.2). NCBI lineage: Eukaryota > Viridiplantae > Streptophyta > Pinopsida > Cupressales > Cupressaceae > Sequoia > Sequoia sempervirens. The sequence goes on from VDFB02281492.1 coordinate 979,965,759, forward strand.
CAACTGCAGAGCATATTTCCACATATACAACATATCAAAGATACAATAGTTCATCACATAATTTTTCCCTAATATCAATGGGAAAAGTACATTGAGTACAAGAATGAGAAATTAATGAAAAATAAGGTACAAAGTGACAAATCTCATGCCCACATTTTACACACTAAACAACCAGGCAAAACCGTAACATCTTTCCTAATTTTGCAATAATTTTTATTTTATTTTATTTTATTTTATTTTTGTTTACTTATAAGACAACAACACAATTCACTACTTATAGCTATATTCAATGATCACACAAGTTACAAGAAAAGATAGAAGTGATTTACTAACTTTGGCAATAGGGTCTACTTACTTAGGTTAGCTTAACATACCTCTTACATTCTATTTTATCGACAATTCCTTGCTCCCAATGCCTATATCTGCAAGGTCTACATGACATGGCACACACATAAGATCAAAGATAGTTAGCACATGATTACTAAGAAAAGCTATATAAATCAATGGTAGTTTTTACGTTATCAGGAATAAACGACAAGTCTCAAACAAGACTCAGAAGAACAGTCCTAGGGGCCCGACCTAATGCCTCGAGGACTCATCACTTGATGGCCTTGCCTACGTATATAATTCGTAGAGGCACCGTAGTTCGACAACTTGAGTTGCTCCAACTCACCCACATGGGATATAACCATTAGTTTCCAATGAACGACTCAACTTTATTCATATGCATAACACTATAACACTGACATAAAACAACATGCAATGAGTACAACATTGCTTGATTAGGAGACTCTTTCAAACAGTTTCAAAACAAGACTCACAACAACAAGGGTGTACCAATGCATAAAATCTACCAAACAAATACACGTGTGAGGCATGAACCATCTGGCTCATAGGCATAACTAGGGAAAAACAAATCATGGAATAGAGTACACCCATGAGAACTTAAAATATGAATACGAACAAGGGAAACACAAAGGTTTAAACATGGGAAAACTCAACACCAAAATAGATTTCCCATCATATAGGCTACAATCCCCTGATCTAGACTACAATTCATACTTTACAAATGAACAATGAGGCAGAACGAGGGTTAGTCATCAAAGCAAGACCTTCAAACTCAACAAAATTGACATAGTCCCCTCAATGCAAAACAAAACTCAAGATCAAATCCCCTTAACGACCATTAGTCACAAATGGGATCCCTCTTACAAGCACGCCCAACAATCAGTCATATTTCCAAAATTTATACCATTCCCTTATTCTTTCCCAATTACTCACATGAATAAAATAGTTATTTTAATAAGTAACCTCCTAGTCTTTTTAAAAGCATTATCGCTTAAAACTTTAACCCTAAAACTACTTTCTAATAAATAATAACTCCACTAAATGAATATCTCTATCTCGAATTAGATTATTTGAAGAATACTAATCTTCATGATACAATACTATATTTACAAAATACCACACATCATAATTAAAATACTCTATAGAAAGAACACTATTAGCTATACAAAATTCAGTAAATAATGAGATTTCCAAAATTCCCATTAACATCATATAAACATAAAATTCTATATCTTCTTTTAAACTTAACTTAATTAATTAATTCCCATAAAGTATAATTACTTAAATATTTAATGTTATATAAAGGACTAAATTTACTCATATTTTCTAAAAATATAACTCTTTAATTTAATCTACGAAATTCCTTTCTTTCATAATAATATAATTCAGGATCACTTATAAATTTTAAAATTCTATTCTATAACATTTGATTCACTCAACTTAATTAATCTTTTAATCATCAATATTTACTCATTTGATTCCTTAATTCACTAACAAGGTAAAATGAAACCCTATTAAAATTATAATATTTGATTCCTTAATTCACTAACAAGGTAAAATGAAACCCTATTAAAATTATAATATTCAATTCCTTAACTTATACCTTTATTTATTTCAAAATAATTAAAGTGAATCATTTGGTGACCAATTAATAATCTTTATTTTAATTTCCTTGAAGACATTATTTACTAAAACTTGTTTCAAATGCAATCGTAATAATAAATAATTATCTAATCTAAGACATAAACATTAATATGTTAAGTAATCCTATTTTGTATATTTATAACTCTTTATGAACTTTCTAAAACTATAACAAACTAAGGTTTCAAGAGATGAATCTTTTAAGTTAACTCTAGTAATGAGAAGAGACTCAACACATGATCCATGGTAACCATCTTTCTTATTTACATTACCAATGATAGCAAAATGCTTTCCTTTATTTAACTAAACTTTCCTATAGTTATCTAAATGCTTCACTTATTTACAAGATTTATCCCTAGAATAATTATCATATTTAAAGAAATTCATAATATATATGTTCTTGACAACACTCTTAGTAATAGGATGGAAAATCATTACATTTAAATGTGTATACTCTCCCAAGAAAACCCAGCTACACATAAGTAGATAAATTGTTGTATCAACATTGAACTAAAATCAAAGTGACATTAGAGTGCTACATAATATCTTCATGTCATCTTTCTCCTCTAGTAGCGAGCATGTGCATAAACCTAGGAATTCATAATTTGAACCCTAATTCATAATGATTGCACCTTTATTTAGGAAATTAATACATTATAATAGGTAATTAATGAAGGTGGTGAAATAATCATGTATTTGGAATTACCTAAAGCATGTAATTTCTTTCATACCACTCCACTTCATGTCATGTGACAAATTTGCAAAGGACATTGAATGAGCAAAATAAGACTAGTGCAAAAGGAAATGTAAATTTTTAGAAACTGAGAACACAACTACCAATGGTTTTGAGACTTCATTCTAAGAATATATTCATTATCAATAAAAAATAGGTATGTTTTGAATAACAGATATTTTGTTAATCATTTTCATGCATGAAAATCTCAAAAAATGTTATTTTCCTTTGAAAATTTAAAACGTTGATTGTTTTTTATTTGAATTTAATGGAAAGGTGAATTGAGTTTTTTATGAATTCATAAGAAATTTGGTTAAATTTAACCCTAACTCACACAAAATAAACACATTTAAAAATGTTGAACACACCATTAAAATGAGTACTTTTGAAGCAAAAGAAGAAGATGAATTCAAATATTGTAGTTCACAAGTTATACCAATTTTCATGGTATTTACAGATACTAATATGGGGTGGTCTTTTGATGTTGAAATTTGTAGTTAGGTGTGACAAGAAAATACTTCTCAATGTACCAAAAACATTATAGCAAGTGGGTTACTACTAGCATGAGGGTTTCCACCAACAATGGAGGACCCTAAATTGGTCATGGAATGTATAAATCATTTTGACCTAGAAAAAAGAATGATTCTGAAGGAGGCAGGAACTTATATAGATCTCTCTTAGAAAGGAATTACATACACAATTGGGATTCCTATATTCACTCATATGTCTAATATTGATGTGAGGGAAAAAGCTAAAACTTATCAAAATGTTGAAGAGTGCAAAAAATAAATTATGAGTGCCCAATGGCCCCAAGAGCCAATTACAAAATATAAAAAAGTAATTCTAAGATCTAAGTTCAACCTATATGTTCACGATGTTATAACTATGCTGAGTAGGATAGTTAGGATGCAAGATTCCAATAAATTTGAACCTTGGATGTTTATGATAATATCTACACTGATGGATAGTCCCATCCAAATGCATTGGGGAAAGTTTAATAATGAAAGATTACATGAATAGATAAAGGAACTTTGCAAATCTAGATTTTTTTATATTTCTTTATATGATATTTATTCTTGCACCATAAGGGAAAGTAAACAAGGGTTGAAAAGGATTGGTGCTCTAGGAAGAGAAGTACAAAATAGTTTAATATATTCTCATCTACCCAAAATCACTATCTATAGATACAAAGAGCATTACAAAATAGTTAATGATGTGTTCTCCATGAAGATAGTTAGAATGATGGAAGGTGACAAATCAAAAAGGTTGTCTTTGGAAGCACAAAGTTTCATCAGATCAATGGGAGGCTGGTACATTCAGTTCCCCACTTTCTCCTACATTAAGGTGTAAGGGTTTGATGGAAATACTTTCATGCTACCTACATATCCCATAGATAAAATTGTGTTATTATAATTGGCGAGACATTTATATCTGTCTCAAGCTATTTATAGCCATGCTCATAAGAAGGCTTCCTTCATATTTTCTATTGTGATAGGGAAATATAAATGCAGAGCAATCAAGATACCTGACCTATGTAAAGAAGAATTGAAAACATATAATTTTTAATATTTCCCACTTCAAAGGATGTATTGCGATCCTCAAGGGAATATTGCCAAGAACATAGCTAGTTATCATGCTCATGTCTAGAATGTAGAAGATTATTGGCTTATTTGTGAAGCTAAGCACAGTGTCAGGAAAATAGAAAATGAAAGATTGTCACTAGAATTTGCTCAAATTCTTATACTTCATGATATCCTAGATCAGTTAGACAAGGATTATGGTGAAGTGTTGAGTAAATCTTACAATGAAGATAGTATATATGATGAACCTATCCTAGACTCGGATTACCATGGTGAAGAAATGACATTAATTGAAGAATTCTCTACAAAGGTTCTATTACATAGTCAACATTGGATAAATTATTTTTGTAAACTTTTAATAGGAAAAGGAATTGAACCCACTTATAAGAAAGATAAAAGAAGGAAACAAAGAAATGAAACTATATTTGAGAGTGGGGAAATTGCTAAAAAGAAAAGGAAAACTAATAAGATAGTTGTTGGTATAAGAAGTGAAGAGAAAATAGTTGAAGCTTCAAGTCAGGGAGTTCCACTAAAGCTAGCTGATAAGAAACAATATGCCAAGTTGGGCAAAGAAAAAAAAAAATTGAAACCTAAAGGTGAATCTTCCTCTACAACAAAACCAAGGAAAAAACCTACTATTGATGAAGAGGCAAGGGTAATAGATAATAATAGTACACAAACAAGTTCTAAATCTTAGAGAGCTATAGCATTGTTTCCTTCTCCCCCTTTTGTTAATATGGCTAGTGTGAAACAAGCACTAGGAGAGACTCCTATGGTTTTTGATGAAATTTTTGAGGCATATGAGGCCATGATTAAAGAACAGATGAATAAATGGGATGACATGTGGGAAAAGGTAAAATAAAATAAGTCTAAGGATAAACCCATGATACAACCAGTGGTAGAAGAAATTCTAGACATAGGGTCCACTCCTATAAATTTAGAAGAAGAAGAATTCATATAAGGAACACTCACTTCAAAAGCTAGGAACCCCGATGTTCTTGAGATGAAAATAGGGGAGACTACAACATAAGATTCTATTGATGAAATAGTTATTGAAGATACTTTTGATCCCTATCCTTCACCTGGGAATGATTGAAATGATAATAAATAGACATATGTCTTTGAAGAATCAGAGAAAGACCAGGTTGTTATTGAGAATAAAGAAGCTACATAGGATACATGTGATGAAGTTGGAAATGAAGAAAATATTGATGTAGCAGAATACAAGGAAAGTGACGTCAAGGAAGATGATATTAAACATATGGATAGACTAAAAAATACAAGTTTTCAAATAGAGGAGATAGTGCCAAATCCTAGTAATCCTAAATCTATGCTAAAAATTCATCAAGAATTTTCAATTTTGGAGAACATATCAAATAAAGTTGAAGAAGTAAGGGAAGAATTTCATAAATCAACTAGAAAATAGGAACAAAGGAATGTTATAGAGGTAAAGTGTGATAAGGATGCACCTAATTGGTTAATTAGAGAATTGGCTTCTCCAATGGGAGTAGAAATAGTCCCTCTAGATCTTAACAGTTTTATACAAGTAGATAGTCCTAAGCCCAGGTGCAGAGCTAAAGCAAAATATGTGATACAAAAGAATGTAGATGAAAATAGAACCATCCATACAACTACTCCAATAGCTAACAAAAATAGACATGAGATAACACCTAAGGATTACAATATAACAAGTATTAATCTTGTAATCTCATCGTAGACACAAGAGTTAGAAGAAATGATCATGAATTTAGATGCAACAGTTGCCAGGGTATAGAAGAATAAAAGAAAGGAAAGAGAGTTGAAGGAACAAGTTTCTAGACTAGAAATCCTACAAAATTTTATAAATTCATTAAGTCTATTTGTTCAAGCACATAGTAAATTGCACCAAAATCCAAGTACTAATGTCACAATAATAGGTGGATACAATTGCAAGAGTTCACCATAAAATGAATGTATTTAAAGAATGGATTGATTATTGGTTGAAGCAAGGAAAATAATTTATTATGGCTGCAATAGGTAAGTATAAGGAAGAATATAATTGGTTTGAGAAATACAAAATATTTGAACGTGAATGTAGGTTTTTCCAGGAACAGGTTAATTCTAAAAGGAAAATGTTGAAACTCTCATACAAATGGATATCAAAAAATTGATACAAGGAAATATAATTTCAGAGCAAGAAGTTCCATTGCCAAAAAATGGAAGAAATAGTTGAAATGAGATAAGGCGACATGTTGAAGCAATGTATAGAAGGATTTGAAAAATTCACTAAGAAATATAAAAAATTGCTTCATAAAGATCAAGACTTTATTAAAATGTTAGCACATAAAGATTGTGATCCCCAAACACTAGGATAATGTCATGACCCTTATTTTATAATCTTTATTTTATAATGTTTGACTAAATTAATTGGTGTAAAAATGAATTAATTATAAATTACTTATAGATTTATTTATTTCAAATAAATAATAACACTTGGTTAATTTAGAGTAATTATTTTTATTCCCAATTGAATGGGATTTCATTATTTATTTGGAGTAATTAATTTAATTTATCTCACTATTCATTGTGGTAAATTTCTTAGTTGCAATTATTCTTTATTATTATCGAAGGTAAATAATATGCATAAAAAGAGATATTATTTTATATTCAAGATTCAGTTATCGAGAAAGTAAAGGGATAATTATTTCATATTCAAGAATCGGTTATTGGAAAGGGAAGAGATCAAAACATTTTTGAGACTATCCGTACAATTGGAAACTACTAGAACTGACCTTCACTGTAATACATGCAGACACGCATTTTAGGGCATCTTACTCTAGCAATGTCTTCTCGTAGATTTTAACTTTAGAGAGGTTTAAATGCCTGTGGAACGACTTTAATTCTGGCAACCCAATGCGGGCGTTACCCTAACTACTCAAATATTCAACTTACTGTGCAAATGCATAGAGGACGCCAACGGCATCAAAGAATGCCGTCTCAAAGCCAATATTGTTCAATATCGACCAATTTTGAAAGACGAAAATCAAAGGATGGATATTGTGCGTGAATTCCTAGTGATTTCGTTTGAGGAACAACCAGATAGGCACCTTTTTGTTATAAGGAGTCATCGTCTGGTGATGGAGTCGGATTCCAACCTCCCTTCCATATTTGATAAACTGTAGTCTTACAGAAAAGCCATTACCCTTAATTTTGAGGGGGGAGAAAAATCTCTTAAAGGAAAGGAAGTGAATCGCTTCAGGAAGGGCAAGAAAGAATAAACGAAAAGGGGATTCGATGAATGCATAATGCTCAGAGGAACAACCATTAAGAATGGGGAAAACTATCTGATGGGGGGAAAGTCTGCTATTTTCTCTGTAAGGAATTCCTTTCTTTTTCTTTATTGAGCTAATAATGATGCGTTGTTTAAAATACATTTCTCTGCACCGATTTCTATGTTGTTCATATCAATCTGAGTTAGATATAATCATTGCATATCCATATTCAAATGATTTCATTCATAGTTTATAGATTCAGAGGATTTTTATGTGGAGTTTTGTTTTTCTCTGTTTGTGACAAAATCTGGTGGTTTTGTTGCTCGATTTTACTGTGATTGTCTATCATTCAGATTGGTATTATACCCTTTATGGTATGTGGTTTGTACGCATATACCATCTTGCAGAATTGCATTTATCTATGCATCCTACTTTTTGGGCTCAAAACGATTGTTCTCACCGTATTAGTGAAATTTGAATTTATATTCTCTCTTGCAGCCTTGCATTCATTTGTGCACGAATTTATTGTTTGATGTTGTGTAAGTGCGACTTGTATAGATGACTTGGTTTTTCCACTGCCATCGTTACACTTTTCTTCATTTTCTTGGTTCATCCTCTTCTACCCTCTGTTCTTGTCCTTCTGGGATGCAATTCTTGGTGGACACTATTTTGTCAGATCCAACTCAGATTTTGCACCACTTGTAACTGATATCACTAAACTGTATACAGGCCATATCTGGGGAATATCAAATTTATATTTGTATTGGAAACTAAATCCTTACATTGCACCAATGGAAAACAAATTATAGCATGCCAGCCTATTTTTGTAACACAGGGGATTTTAGTATTCCATACAAATAGTAAATGGTGTCTCTGCATTCATTTTCTTTTGCTACTACCGCAAGGCTAACATATATCAATGGAACTAAAGTTCCCATTGACTCCTTCATCACCTAGAAGTTCGTTAGCTGTTCTCCGATAAAATGTGTTCCTCTGTCATTCATAAAAATATAATAGGGGGCATGGCATTAAAATCTTGGCTGCTTCAGTAGCTTCTTAAATGGAAGCATCCATTAAGGCAAAGATAAGCAAGAACCCACTAGTAATTTACTCTAAAATTCGATGTTCATAAGTGCAACTGCTATTATACAGCCACCACACTAATTTTGGTAAAATTGAAGTCAAGTCTTTCCTTGTCAAATGCAAGCAAATTACTAAAATCTACAGTGTGTTTGTACATATTGCCGTAGTGTGAAGGCTTTGTTCAAGCGCATTGGAGTTGAGCCACTGGCCATGGAGTTAGACGAGTTAGACAGATTTGTCTTATCTAAGATTTATCAATTTCAACACACGGCCTAATCTTGAATGGAAAATATCTCTTGAAGTACCACACCTTCATCATTAAAGTAGGTATGTTACTTTTGGATAGACCTTCGTCAGGCCAAACCTGAACCCATTCTAGCTAATATATTGCTATTGTGTTATAGTAGCGTCTTTTATAATATAAATAAGCATAGCTAATGTTATTTCTTTTTATCATTTTGCATCTTATTTCACTGTTCTCTGGACATTAACCAGAACAGTCTGCGTGTTTTCTTAATCTGCAATAATTATTTACTTCATAGAGTAAGTGTATGTTATTTTCATTGTTCATACTTCTTGAAAACCCTCTTCCTAAAGTTTTGATAAAACGTTTGCAACTTTGGGTATCAAATTCTAGAGATGGTATTTCTAGTAGGGTATTCAATAGACTTCTACTTTAATTTTATATAAGGATTGATCTGCTCAATGAATGTTGGTAAGTTATTATTTGGTTCTTCTTTATTAGGATGTTTGAGTATTAGAGACAATACACCGAAGAGAATGAATCATTGTTCACTTTCATAGGGATATATCTTATTATACAATAGAGAAGTCTGGTTTATTTATGAATATGTAAAAAGGGTAATTTATTATGTTCTAAAGGAGTATTGAAGTATATATATTTTAATTAAAATTTTCTAAAAGGAAATTCAGGAATATTGTATATTGAACATGTATAAAAAGGGGATTTATTACGTTTCTTTAAATGGAGGAGTATAGAACTAATATTTCATCATTATTCTATATCTCATATTTTGGAAGGTAAGTAGGAACCTTGTCTATTATTTTAGATCATTTAATACAGTTATCTTCCATAAAATATTTCTTATGAGTGATAGATTCATACCATCATTGTGGTAAAAATAACCCACGGTAGTAATAACCCGTGTCAACCCACAGTGCTTAACATCATGTTAATATCATTCATGAATGTATTATGTATGTTTTTGAGTAAACATTTGTGATAAATATTTCATGTTTCGAGCAAGTATTCAAGACAAGACCTATCACAGTCATGCAAGAGCTTATCGCCGTAGTTTTGGTGAGTTGCAAAGTCATAATGTGATCATTCATCATTTTTATTTTTATCTTATTTCATTTATTTTCAAGGTTTGATTACCAAAACGGGGTTTGACCAAGGCAAACCCCTATTCACTAGCATTTTCTTGCAGGTCCAAGTTGTTGAGACATGGATGAGCAATCCTTTCTTGTGCTTACAATGTCAGATTGGTAAAATATGTGACACCTATAAGTTATTTATTTTTAGTAAAGAAGATTTTCATTTATACTGATAATTCGTTATCTGAGATTCTTTTGAAACACTTTAATTTAATAATATGCATGTTGTTCCTATTGAATAAGTGATTGAAAATATCTAATTAATCTTCTTTATTTCCACCCTCATACAATTATTTGGTTCTATTAAATTATTTTCAAGATTGAGGATTATAAACAGTATATGTGATATTCTAAGCTATTACATTTGGAAAAAATTTCAAGGAATGGATTGAAAGGATAAATAAAGACCTACTCAGTTGTTAATGCAAGAGTTAATTGATGAGATTATACATTGGAGGAACACTATAGTTAGATATGAAATAGGAAAAGTACAAAGTAATGCTAGTATACTCTAGGTATCAAAACAATACACTAGGCTCAAGTTCACTTGGAAGGAAATACAAGGGATTTCAAAAGATCATATGCATCAAACAATGAATAATTTCTGAGAATATCAGTTGGAGAAAAGCAAAGAAAAGATCCCACAACCTAAAACCCTAAATGATGAAACGAAGTACCAAATTTCAGATACCAAAAGTGTCACATAAATATTTTGTTGCAAGTGATTTTTGGAGGGTGTTCTCAGTCTAGGTGAATGTTTCCTATCCAGTATTCTAAAGGATGTTTATAGCCTTGATTTATGTGGAGTATTATGTACTACAGTTTGAAAGTTAAAAGTGTTGTTGCTAAGGAAGTCAAAGCTTTGACTTTGTCTAGAAGATTTTGATGAGATTTGGCTTATGCCACAATATACATTTTAATTTTCTATTTATGATTCTATGGTGATTTGAAGTGAGGATCTAGGACTATTGCACGTGAATAATAACTAATTACAATGATTCAATTAATGGTTTGAAAAAACATAATTGCAATGATTAAATTAACACAACCATCTGAATGTGAACAAATTAACAAAATAGAGAAATGAGAGAGAAGATAAAACACAAGTTGATAACATAGTTTTCCAAGATGGCTATGTCTCTAGGCCCCTCTCCAATAGAATGATTGATCCTTGATTATGCTCTAGAAAAAGATTACAAGGATGAAAATTCAATAGAGTTTCCTCACATATCCCTGATAATGAGATTACAAATAGCTCTTCTCCTTCAAGTACAATAAAATTGGCATAAAGCCTCTCACTACACAAATTAGAACTACTCACTATGAGATAGAAATTTTTCTCCACTTTCCTCACTAACTCTCAAAATCCCATACCCCCTTTTTTTACATAAAATTTACTCAATTTTTCCAAGAACCAAATGATTTACAAAATCACCCAAATCTCCCATTTTTAAAATCATAATCCTCAAATTTCACCTAAAATCCTTAAAATATTCATGAATAGGCCCTTAAAAATAATATAGCATCCCTTTATCTTATAATAAAATAAAACATAATCCCATTTTAAATAATCTTAATTATTATGTTAACCCCCCTTAATTATCTTTTTGGGATAAATTAAGCCCCTTAAAGATTTGATAGATTCATACTTATCTTATTTATGGGTCCAAGTCTTTATTCAAGGGGTCTTTTTTAGAATTATGTGAGAAAATAGTTTTTGGGAGTTATCAAAACAAAGTTGTATCCCTTTTTAATTGCCTAAAGATACACTCACATAGTGGTTTAGGGGGTCTCTCATAAAGGGTAGGTTGGTGGGTCAAAGCCTATTAGCTCCCATTTTAGGCTTAAAATCCATTTTGAAGAAAATAAAAATCAAAGTCATGTTATAAATAGGTAGTGCATAAAGTGTGTGGCTTAGTTGTGTCAAGGAGGTTATTGAAGAGGAAGGTCTTCCAGTTGAATTTGTGTTGTAGAAAAAAGTACCCTTTGCTTGACATGGGATTAAGTGGAATTAATGAGGCCTTGAATTAGGTGTTGTGAGGAATTTTATGCATCTACACTAGGTCTTAGACCCTTGCAAACTAGATAAAATACCTTTAATGATGTCTTATAGAGGTGTTGTACGATACTTTTATAGTTCTCTAGACTTAATGAACCCATTTCTCCCTAATTCAACATTATAAAATGTGTTTAATAACATTGTCACACCAATCTAGAAGGATTGTAAAATATATTTAATATTAAAACTATTGTTGTAATGTCTCTTGCACATTCACATTGGTTTTTGTACCTTCCTAGGGTATGTGGACCTCATTTTAGTGTTGTAAAGTGTATTCAATCACACTTTTGCATTGATTTTTGTGTCTCAAGTCCTATTTGAAATTCACATCATCACTAATAGCCCCATATTAACCATTATTGTGCATATTGAGGCTCAAATTGATCAAATACCTGACAATGTTGTATTTTAGATCCTATTTCCTTATCTCTTGGTATTTGAGCTATCAAATTAGCCCCTGTGGGATACATTCACCATGGATGGAAAATCAATCCCATCCAGGTGGGACCCATTCTCCATGTGTGAAAAATGTGTCCCATTTGGCTCAATTTTGACCTTTGAGCATGAAAAAACTAAAATTTTGGTTTAATATTACTTCATGTCGTCATGTGATGAGATATTAATGGGTAAAATAGGTGAATTTTCTATAAAAAAAACCTCTCTAAACTCATTTTTACAACCATTAACTAAATTCACATCCATTCTTCATTATTCATCCATGAATCTTTCATCTCAAGTTGAGTAACTTAGGGTTTTATCATTGTAAGACATCTAGAAATCCCCTAAAGACATTCAAGGGATGAATCTTCCTCCATTGCTTCAAAAATTCAAGATCAATCATCATGGCAAGGTAATATATTCCATTTTTTCATGTTTCATTCCATTCCTTTATCATTTTGGTTTAATTACCTAAATGGGGTTTGCCAAAGGAAAACCCCCATGCCCTAACATTCACCATTTCTTCTTCTCTTCTTGTGTGTTTATGGATTTAGATCCCTTGGATGCTTGGAAATAATTGAAGATCAATTTGAAAGGTTTCTCAAGTCTTTTCTTCATTCAAAAAGTCAATTTATCAATAAAAACTCATTTTCATGCTTGTAAATTAGAGTTTCAGAAGCAGATACGTATAGAGTATCAAAGTGCAGATCAGAAGATCTAGAATCCACTTTTGAAAATTTAGAAATTCACAAGTGGACTCATTTTACATAGGTGGAAAATGAGTCCCCTTTTCTAGGTTAGTTTTGTATTTTCTACATTTTTTTGATACCCTTTTGTTAGAAATAGGTTCCGGCTCAATTTACCAAAACTGGGACTGATTCTCCCAAAATGGTGAATGAGTCCCTTCACACTTGAAAAATAGTATTAGTAACATTTCAAAATAAATTTCCAATCCTCATCAAGATTCTAAGTGCACATTTTTCAGTTTTATCGAGTTTTGTTATAGTTTGCATTCATCTTAGGTGTTTATACAATACACAATGTGTTTTCAAACAATTTATTTTCCTTTAGTTTCCATTCATTAGTGAATAAATATTATTTAGTTTCTTGCATTCAAACATTACATCGAGGCACATTAAATCCATATTCCATCCAATCACATTAACTTTTGAATGTGAACTTAAGCATTTTTTGCCCTTCTTTCTCCTTTTAGGTGAAAAATCCTAGAAGTGTTAGAAACAAGTAGGTGCCAAAATCTATGTTCCAGAATCTCTATAATATTTTTTGGTAAAGAAGGCCATTGATGGAGTGTGCAGAGGTGCCATGTGGCACACTATGAGTGGGCCACATGGCACTTCCTAATTAGTAGTGAAAGTCAACTTGGACACACGTGTTAGAGCATAATTGGTTGGAGCAATGCCACGTGTTAAAATATAATTTGATGAGTCACCTACCATGTGTCAACATATAATTGGTACATTTCATCATGTGTTTCCATGTCACAATGCTAATGTCATGGTCAACCATTTTGATTGAAACTTTGACTTGGCATAACTTTGTCCTATGAGCTGCATTTTTTGGTGAAATGAATGGCATTGGAATTGTGGTAAAAAGATCTTCATAATGATGCTTACTTTGACCAATTTAGAGATGATTATTTTTTTTCCTTTCTTATTATCCTTTGTACATGGTTTGACCCCAACTTTGGCCATGCATATCTCAAGCATTTGAACTCCTTTTGACATCATTCGAGTTGTGTTGGGTTTGTTTTTCCGAGTACTTCGACATAACACCATTTTCTAGAGCAATTGAATCACTTCATTTTTTGCTGAAAATCCACTGAGACCATCTAGATAAATTTTAAGTTTGAACTCTTGAGGCTTTGTTTCTATAAAAGGCCATTTACAACTTTATTTTTATTTTAAGGTCAAAATTTGTGGATGTCGAAAGTATCAAAAATTCTTTAATTTTTTCTCTCTTTTCCTATTTTTTGAACCATTCCAGTCTAAGAACTTGTATGTACATAGAAATTAATTAATATCAAAGCCATTTTGATAGGTACCTATCTCATGAATCTTTGTAGCTAGTTTTTTTAGTTCAGTTGAACAAGACTGTGTGTTGTGCTATTTAAGGGTGCATACAAAACCTACTCGGTGTCCAAACTAAAACCACTCTCTTTAAAAAATCGCACCATTTTATATGCAACTATGAAGCAATTTGGTGAAGTATAAATAAATTTTCTTTGATTTGATTAATTATTTGGGGCATGCATAGAGAATAATCGAGATAATTTTTTTTTTAGTATTTTTTAAGCTTTATTTTAGAAAAGATGTTTAAATTCTTGAAAATGTTTCAAAAAACAGATGAATGAATGAAAATTTAGTGAAAATATTTCATTTTCTATGAATTTTTTGAATGCTTAAAGATAAATCTACTTAAGTGTTAGCAAAATTGTTGATATTCATGAAGAATTATTTCAAATCTTAATATTTCATTTTCTATGAAATTTTTGAATGCTTAAAGATAAATCTACTTAATTGTTAGCAAAATTGTTGATATTCATGAAGAATTATTTCAAATCTTTTGATTCCGTGTTCTTATTCTATGATTTAATTGAAATTCTTATAAATTCTCATGATTCTTAATGAAACTAGAAACAACTATAATCTCTTTGAGAATAACAACAATATCACATCATACCCTGAAGTGAACCCAGTACTATCAATACCTAACTATCAGAGACTTGGGATTGAACTAATCGAACCTTTATCCTATCATATGAACTCCCCTAGGTTGCCTTTGGTTATGTCTTTTAAGAAGGATAGGATTTTCATGATTTTCCTATGAGGAATTTATCTACATTGTTGCTGCGAGTAACATCATCATCAATACCAACCTCTCTCCTCCCTTTATCTCCCATTTTGTTCTACATTCTATCATCTTCCTTCTCCCTCTCATTTCTAGGTCATCACCTCTTTATCTCTTCCTCCCTATGTCTCTATCTCCTTCATATCTACCTCTCTCCATCACTTGTTACTCATCTACCAATACTTCAATTTCACTCTCTTTTGTGTCTACCCTATCTAGGTTTCTCCTAATATCTCTTCCTATCTCCCTCTCTATGACTCCTTCCATCCTTACCCCCATCTATATCCTTGCATCCCTACCTCTCCCTTCTTCTCTCTCCCTCTATTATTATTTCTTTCCCATCTATCTCTTTTCCCTCGATCACTACCTCTTCCTCCTACACTCTCTCTCTCCCTATCTCCATGACTCTCCCTCCTTCCCTCCTTACCTATATACCTCTCCCTCCTTTTCTCATTATCCACCCCTCTCCCACTTTCTCTATCTTTCCTTCCCTCCTTAGGGTTTAGGCTTGAAGGTTGAGGGATTAAGGTTGAGGGTTAATGTAAAGGTTAGAGAATTTAGGGTTGAGGGTTGAAGGTTTAAGGAGAGGGGTTTGAGGGATTAGTGTTTATGGTTTGACGATTTAAGGGTTAAGGTTTGAGGGTTGAGGGTTATAGGGATGAGGGATTACGTTTTAAGGATTGAGGGATTAGGGATAAGGGTTGAGGTTTTAGGTTTTAAGGGTTTAGGGTTAAGGTTTTTGGTTAGTGTAGGATCATTAGGATCCAAACTAGGCCCTGAAGTCGCAATAAATTTCAAAAAAATTGATTTAGGAAACTTGAAATAAAAATTTGAATAAGTTATTAAAATAATTTGAAAAATATGTAAGAACAAATTTTTAGAATATTAAATTTAGTCTCTAAGATACAATCCTTTTTTAGAAAAAAGAAAATATATTTGGTGAAATTTTGAAATTTCAATGCAGTACTACTAAGTTTTTAGGAAAACTTAAAAAGTGGGTGTATGTCTAACCAATCTAAGTATACATGAAAAAATAATATATTTTTTTGAAACTTTCAATATTAGTAGAGGAAACATGCTTGGATGTGCCACAATTTTTTGTAAAATTTTTAGAAGTAAATAATTAGTTATGAATTTTTTATTAATTTTTTTAAAAAATATTCAAACTTGTTAACCACCATAAATTGGTCAAAATTTTATGAAATTCAATTTTTATTTTTCTATCCTATAGTACAGGAAGCATAGAATGTGTGGAATTTTTTGGATTCAAAAAATAAGATTTTTTTAAAGAATTATAGATATATTTCAATCAACCGATCAATCTGAACTTTAGTTAGAATGTATGTAGAAAATAAAATAATAATTATCTCTTTAATTCCAAATAAGACATTTATTTTTGGAAAGCTAATAATTTTCTCAATAAAAACTTTTTTATTTCATCAAATTTGGATAAAAAAAATCATCATCCAACTTTTTGTCATATCACCAATTTTTGGACCCCATGATCCTTCACTCACCCATTTAATATATAGGGTTGAGGATTGAGGGAATAGAGTTTAAGGGTTTTGGGTTGAGGGGTTAAGGGTTTAAGGGTTGAGGGTTGAGGGATTCAAGTTTAAAGGTTGAGGGTTGGGGGATTATGGTTTAAGGTATAGAATTAAGCAATTTGGTTTGAGGGTTGAGGGAAAAGGTATGAGGGTTAAAGGGTTTAGGGTTTAAGGGTTAAGACTTGAGTTTTGAGGGTTTAAGGGTGGATGGTTGAGAGTTCAATGTTTGAGGGTTGATGGATTAGTGTATAAAGTTTTAGGGTTTAGGGTTTAAAGTTTGAGGGATTAGATTTTAAAGTTTGAGGGATTAAGGTTTAAACTTTGAGGGATTAGGGTTTAAGGGTTGATTGTTTAAGGGTTGAGGGTTGAGGGTTGAGGGTTGAGGGTTGAGGGTTAATAAATTAGGGTTTAAGGGTTGAGGGTTAAGGAATTAGAGTTTAAGGTATAGGTTTGAGGGATTAGGGTGTAGGGTTGAGGTTGAGGGTTTAAGGGTTTAGGGTTTAAGGTTTGAGGCTTGAGGGATTAGAATTTAAGGGTTGAGGCTTCAGGGTTTAATGCATAGGGTTGAGGGTGTAACATATAGGGTAGAGAGTTGATGGTTGAGGGTTTTGGGTTTAAGGGATGAGGTTTGAGGGATTAGGCTTGAGCATTGAGGGATGAGGGTTTGAGGGTTGAGGATTGAGGTTTAGGGATTAGGGTTTAAGGTTTTATGGTTGAGGGGTTATGGTTTAATGATTGAGGGTTTCAAGGTAGAGGGATTAAGGTATAAGGTATAGGGTTGAGAAATTAGGGTTGAGGGTTGAGGATTTTGTTTTTAAGGGTTGATCTTTGAGTGATTAATATTTTAGGGTTTAATTTTTAAGGGTTGACATATTACAGTTTAAGGGTTGAGGGTTAAGGGTCAAGGTTTTGAGGGCTGAGGAATTAAGGGTATAGGGTTTAAGGTTTGAGGGTGGAGGGATAAGGGATCAAGGATTTAAGGGTTGAGGGATTCAGTTTAATGGTTGAGGGTTGAGGGATTAGGGTCTAAGGTATAGGGTTGAGGGTTTAAGCATTGAGTGTTAATGTATTACTTTTTAAGGGTTGATAGTTGAAGGGTTAATGGTTGATGGGTTTAAGTGTCAGGGCTTAAGGGTTTAAGGATTTAGGATTTAGGAGTTGAGAATTAAGGGTTGAATGTTTAGAGGTAGAGGTTATAATGGTTTAAGGGTTTAACAGTTGAGGATTGAGGTGTGAGGGTTGAGTGTATAGGGATTAAGGGTTGAGATTTTATGGATGAGGGTTTAAGGGCTGAGGATTGGGGGATTATTATTTAATCGTTTATGGTTTAATGGTTTAGGGTTGAAGGATGAGGGATTAAGGGTTGAGAATTGAGGTAATATGGTTGGGTTGAAGTTTTATGGTTATAGGATCAAGGAATTAGGATTTAAGGGTTTAGGGTTGAGTTTAAAATTTTAAGAGTTCAAGGGATAAGGGTTGAGGTTTGAGGGTTATAGGATTGATTGATTAGGGTTTGAGGGTTTAGGCTCGAGGTTTTAAGGGTTGAGGGTTAAAGGTTTGAGGGTTTAGGGATTAAGGTTTTAAAGGTTGACAGTTTAATTTGATGTTTATAGGATTGATGGATTAGGGTTTGAGGGTTGAGGATTGAGGTTAAATTGTTGAGGGTTAATAGGTTGGGGGTTGAAGTTTGAAGGTTGAAGGTTGAGGGTTATAGGATTGAGGGACTAGGGTTTAAGGATTTAAGGATTAAGGGTTGAGGGTTGAGGGTTTAGGGATTTGGTTTTAAGGGTTGAGGGTTTAATTATTGAGGGTTGAGGGTTGAGGATGTAAGGGTTGAGAGTTGAGGGTTAAGGGTTGAGGGTCGAGGGTTGAGGGTTGATGAGTTTGGGTCTAAGGTATAGAGTTGAGTGATTAGGGATGAGGCTTGAGGATTGAGGGTGTAAGGGTTTAAGAGTATAAGGGTATAGGGTTTATGGTTTGGAGTTTATGTTTGAGGGTATAGGTATAAGGATTAGGGTTTGAGGGTTGAATTTTGATGGTTAAAGGTTGAGGGATGTAGGATTGAGGGATTAGGCTTTAATTGTTTATGGATTAAGGGTTAAGGGTTTCGGGGTTAGGGTTTATGGGTTGAGGGTAGAAGGAGAAGGGTTGAAGGGTAAGTTGGATGGATTTCCTATATGAAAAAGCTTTCAAATAATTATTCACTAATAATTCATAATACCAAGCCTAGCACTGAAAAGTTAAGCATTTCAAGACTATATAAGAGCATCAAGAGAGATTGAAAGAGTATTTATAAGGTATTCAAGGGCATATTTCTTCATCAATTGTTGCATCAATTCAAGATCCATTATCTTTTCAAGGTTATCAATCATAAAGCATGCTGTTGAGCTAGTGTTGTGATGTATCATCCAAAGATCCAAGATTAAGCATTGTTTTATAGTTATTCCAAGATCAAGATCTACATTCTTCATTTCCATTTCATGTTAGATTGTAGATTTACAAGACATCACTCAAGGTATAATTTTTCATGTTTCATCTACCATGTTTCATGTTTCAGGAACCCCCATTTCTTAACAATAAACAATTTTTTATCTCTCTAAATGTGTTATTGTAGATCTAGTTGTCTTGAAAAATAAAGTATCTTTGATGATTAGGTTATAAGCTTAAAGGAAGTTTTTGGAGTTGTCTCCTCACTTGTAAGACTACGAAAAGTCTCCTACAGGTTGCAAATCAAAGTTTCAGATCAGGAAACAAAGTGTGGAAGGAAGAGTGGAGATTGGAGAGTAGATCTATACTTTGACTTTCTAATAAAGAAAAATGGGATTGGTATGCCAAAAGTGGTGTATGATTCCCAATATAGGAAAATTTAAATATTTTTACAAATCTTGAATCAACATTGTTAGATTACTTTTCTAGACCAGCAATTATATTCTGGGATTGATACGCTAGAAGTGGCATATGAATCCTAGTATTCCCTAAAAGTAGCATTTTCAATATTTTAGAGTTGATTCCAATCTCTTTTAGGTTTCTAGGTGCACCATTTTGATTTCTCAAATTTCTATTCTATTTTGCACACATTTCTATGTCATTTAATAAAGTTTCCCCTTGCATTATTTTTCATAATTAGGTCTTGCATTTCATTAGTATTTCCAAGCCCTAGCTTCATGGTGGACCCCTATTTAGTCATTAATCATACCCTAGGACACCCCTATTTTATATCTCTTTCTCCTATTCCATCCTTGGATTGAGATCTCTAGGGTTTCCTTGAATGTGGAGTGTAGAAGATTGTTGTTCTATGTCCTAAACCCTAGAAATGACAATTTTTTAACCTTACATTTTGGTGAACCTACATTTTGAACACCTCATTTCTAATTTGGAGTTCATAATAGTCCTATATCTTGCTTTAATTATCTTTACATTAGTACTTGCGTTAGTTAATTTTCATCTAGGGTTTCTAAATGTTGCATTAATGAAAGTGCATATAGGTTTCATTTTGCATCTTGTATCATTGAATTTCACCTAAAATATATACTTGCACCTAGTTTAGACACTGTCTGAAATAGAAAGCATAAAATTCACACATAATTTTCTGAAAATGGTTCAAAAACCCTAATTTGGGACTCATATACCCCTTTGGGAAATTTAGTCCTAGTACTAGTTATTTTTCCTAGTTTTTGGGTATTTTGTGGTGACTATTGTTCACTACTTGAACCCCAAATTTTTTTTTATTACGACTCATGCACCCATTTGAGAGAATTTTTCCCAAATCAAGCCTAAAACTACATTTTACAATATCAAAACCTTTTTTTTGTACTCCTTAAGCTTGCTAGTAACATATACTATTAGTCTGGAAAGTTTTAAGAACTTTTGTTTTATGTATCTAGGTAAAATAATCCATGTAGTGTTGTCATTTTTAAAAAATTTCAAATTCCATATTTTTAGGGCATTTGTTTTATATTTCAAAAGCATTGCATAATTTAGATATCTTACTTTTTCATGTTAGCATTCTTTATTTTCAAGCATTTAGTGTTCATAGTGTACCAATTTTCTTCTATGATTCTATTTCCCCTACTCATGGGAAAAATATAGGAAAACAAAGTAAAAACTTTAATAAGCATGTTGGATACCCAAGTCCTAGTATCTATTAGATTTGTAAGAATGTCATAACACAAGAGGATGCAAGTTATACAATCATAACAATAATACATGTTCTTCCCCTAATACCTCTCCTATTAGTGATGAAGGTATCTTGGGGAAAGAAGATACAAGAATTGAGAGTCTTTATTGTAACTCTCCTCCTCCCTCTTTGGAAGATATTAAGAAATAAGAAGATGAGATCATAGACACATTTATAAACATCACCTTACCTAGTCTTTATTCATCCCTTGCTTTTAAGAATGTTTTAGTGAAAGAGGATGAAATCATAGATAACCATGACAATCAAAATTTTCCTTCTCCTAATATCCATCCTCCATGCGAAAATGATAGTTTGGTGTTAGAAGACACACTTATTAAGAGTCATGAGAATATTTTTCCTCCCTCCACTCATGCTCCTACCATTTGGAAAGATCTATTTGGCAAGCTTGAAAATCATAGTTGTCCTTCTCTCGATGCCTCTTCTATTTTTAATGAAGTTACTGTGCAAAATATAACCAATGAATGTGATGAATCTCTTGTTTTCTCCTATCCTAAAAGCGCTCCTACTAGGGTATAAGTTATGGTACAATACAATGAGACCTTAGAAAACAAGAATGAAATATAGAAAATCATGACAATCATATTTGTTCTTCACCTAATATCTCCCCCAGTTGTGAGGAAGATATTCGTGTTAAGCGATCAAACATATGAGAGATATGAGAGTTCTATTTGTCTTTGTTCTCCTAGGGAAAACATTATCGAACAATTAGCTTTTATTTCTCATGAAAATTAGCGAGCTTACATGAACTAAGAAAAATATCTTTGAATGTACCTTACACTATTTTTCATTTACAATATCTATTATATGGCCACCTTTCATAATAAACTTTTCTTTCCTGTGGAGCCATCTTGTTTGTCCATTAGTATGAAGCATACAAAGCTTTTCTTGCCTCATGGAGCTCAAAGTTCATTGTTTTGTGGGACCTTGTCAAAGTTATCAGGAGATATAGCTTTGGTATGGTTAGGGAATGATGAGAAGCCTAAACATGGGCATGACTTTCTCATTATATTGTGAGAAGCTAATATAGAGGAATGGCTTTCTCACTAAGCCACCATTTTGGATACTCACCTAGTGGACAACCTAAAGTCCCATTTCCTTAGAGTGAGCATGAACTTTTGGAAAAACATCTTAGATCTGATCCAAAATGTCCAGGATAAACAGTCAAAGCTTGATCCACCTTTTCTTTCCTTTTCTTCCATTTTTATATCTTTGACATTTTATGTGTGTGTATCTTGATGTTGCATATCATCCATCTTATGGGTGTGTCCCATTGTGTTTACGATGGATTGATATAGGATCTAGGATCCTTGATGCCTGGTTACCTCCTTGATTTTTTTCATCCTAGACCATCCGCATTAGTATATGTGGTCTCGTCTTGAATTTCTACTTTAGTGTGAGTTTGAAGCAAGTTCCTCCTCTCACTAAAGTGGGGGCTAAATGTACTGTAGAAAAATGTTGTCATTTAAAATTTCACACTAGATTTGGGTATGATTAATGTTAAAATAAACTTCATGTCTCCTTTATCTAGTGTTGTAATAGTTTTACCACATTCACATTAGATCTTGGGACATTTTAAAGCTAAATAAACCTAAATTTTCTTTAATTTAGTGTTGTATAGTGTATTCATTTACACCTTCACATTAAATTTAGGAACCTTGTAAACTAAATGGACCTAATGTTGCCTTGACCTAGTGTTGTAATGTGTTTTGCACATGTTGGTTATCTTTCTAACAACCAAACCAACCTCCAAAAATACCTATGGAATTTTTCATTTCCAATATTAGGTACTCCAAAGGGATTGGCCAGCGAACAAGTAAAAGTGGTAAGACTTCTACTCCTACACTTCGGGCTCTATGAAACCTAGGAGGGTGATCCCACAATGTATACTATATAATTCACATGAATTTAATTAAATGCATTGTCAAGAACAAATATTTCTCATAAAAATGCTCAACAACATAATACATCAAATAAGTTGCTAGCTCATTTATTAACATCTTATACTTGGAGCATGAGAAGATAGAACTCAACACAAAACAAATATAGTCATATCCATTTGAAATTTTGTAATATTGAAAGTGATTAGATGATGAATCAACCAAGAAACTGAGCTATGAATATTTTTCATGAGCCAGTGTCTTATTCCAAGCATAGAGTCAATATCAACCTATGCAACTAGACAACATTTTATCAATAACTACCTATAGTATCAAGAAACAATGCTTTATAGCATTCCCATACTACATTCATGATTATTACTACTTACAAATATCCTAGCACTTAATTCCTATGAGTCGATAATCTCAAACAAACAATTATATTAATTCATTGAACTAATAAGTAGGAATGAAACTAAACATCCATTGAGAAACAATAGAGACAATGTAGTGCCTCTCATGTTACTATTATTCTTATGATGCTTTTCCATGTGTGGTTGATATTGTTTGGATACTATTTAAGTTTGATGCATTACTTGAGGCTATGTTGGTGACTGTTTCACCATGTTGTTTGGTTGGTTGACAGTTCTGCTTATTGGAATTGGTTGTCTATGAAACTACTACTATTGCTTATAGACACATGTGTTTGATGTTATGCTTATGTAGTTGTTTACTTATTTTTTAATGATGATGTTGTTTAGAATATGGTTATGGTTGGAGGTTTAGGTGAGAGGGACAGTGTTGGATAGATCATCTGTGAGTGCCCTGGTACACTACAATTCTCTCTCATGGTGTGTTTGGAATTGAATATATATGTTGTTTTCACACTTGGTTTTATTCAGGACTGTAGGTATTGGGCATCGACTCCACCCGCACCATCAAGTCTGAGTGCTCCGAACATACCCAATGGATATGATTTGGTTTAGGGAGTTGACAAGAAAGTATCCCCATTTGTGTCTATCATCTCATCATTCTTTGACAATGTTGTTCATCAGTACCTCATTTGGTTATGGTATCGTTTCATTTCATGTCATTCATTTTAAGTGTTAGTTTTAATGTGTTAATTGTTTGGTTTTCATACGTTATCATTATTGTTAATTAGTGAATTTAATTTAATGATGCTTATTATTATTGTTGAAATTAATTAAGCATTAAATTTAATTATTAAAGTGATTTGTGAAAGTGTCAAGGATTTAACTAAATATTAAATTAGTTTGTAAATTTTAAATGTTTGTAGATTTAAATGAATATTGAATTTATAAATAATATTATTTTCAAATTTAATAAAGTGGATTAATAATCCACCTATCAATAAAGTCTATTTCTAAATTTAAATAATTAGATAAAGAAGAAGTAAATCAAATTTTAAAAGGATGTTTTATTAAATATTATGGTTGAGAAAGAATTACATGACTGATATGTTTCATTAGTTTAAATAATGTGATATATTGTTTATCAGGTAAATTATTAAAAAAAGGGTACTATAAGATTTATTAAATGTGATAGCAGAGTTAGATTTCTTATTTAACTAAAATATAAGTTTTACTAAGAAATGGAAAAGCATGGGAAAAGTAAATTGATGTGTGGAGGAAAGAATTTAGAGAAGTTATCAACTGTCTTGTTGGTTAATGGAATTTTTTAAAGCTCTTCCTAATTTATCTTGGTTAATTGGATAAAAACATTGTATGAGAAATTTTTTTTTTTTAAAAGAGAAAACAAAAATAAAATTACTCGGTATATTGTGCTCTGGTAAAAAGTGAAAGGACTATTCGACTTGGAATTCTTCTCTGGATCAAGTAAAAAAAAATAACTCGGCCTAAAACATTCTTGAAGAGGTGGATTTTGGAGAAATGAGGATGCAATTTTAATGACTTGGAATTCTCTCAGATCTTCAGTCACTATCTAGAATAGTTAATTTTCAAGTAGGTACTTTGCTTGGGGCTTCTTATGCTATGTCATGGTATCTATGAATTCTTGATGATCGGTTTTCTTATTTGGAAGTAGAGACCATGTATTTGGATTTGCAGTTTCCTGTTATGCCGCTTGCAATGCTCTACGGAAATCATGTAAGGTGTTTTCTTTCATTTGCTTTGGTATAATGTGAATTATTCCTACGAGCTTATCAAACCCTTCTAATATTTTTTTGGGCACACCCTTCTGTTATGCTTTCTCAGCAAATTTTCTTTAACTGTTTTCCAAGAGACTCATGCACAATCTTTATGCCTTCTATCATTTGCATATATTTATAGATCGCTTCTTTTGACATCATTACCCAACCAGATCATTTGGTTTTCTTTTAGGTTCTTATCATTGCATTTATACACCCATATTTGCGTTAATATTTATACGAATGAGATTTTATCCATGGCCATTGCATTTTCTTGAGAGTTTCTAAAGCCCCAAACAGCTGCGCTAGCCAACTTCCTCTTTAAGAGATTCCTCCCTTGCATCCTATTAGTTAAGATTTTTTCCCTTTGAAAATAGCTCTAAAAATGACTCACAAATGCTTAGAACTGAAAGACAAAAATAACCAACAATTGAGTTGGGCGTGAGGATTTTCTACATCGACTCTGCTTATTTTGAAAGGCACAACTACCTTCATATGATTTTCAATGAATAAAGATATAGGATATGCTTTTCACTCGAAAGAAGGAAAGGATAAAACTAACACCTATCTACAACTATGAAAGATGGAATAAAAATGAAATGAATGCAAACGAATGATGCAAAACCCATTTAGGTCACATCCATAAATAATAATAGATTGATTATAGGACAATCATCTTCCTCTCAACACATATCAAACATAGAAATGATATGAATCTAAAACCCAGACATAGCTAAATATAGCAAGAGAAAAAATAAAGATTGATTATAGATTAACATAGGAAAATATTCAATCAAAGAAGACATTCACAGATGCAAAGTTCTAAAAACAAATCTTCATTTCTTTGAGCAAACAAAAAATGAAAGCTTTTGAGATGTTCTCATGTACATAGACTGAATGAAGAAGAAAACAACTGGAACTGCAAAATGATGCTTCCTCTCCTTCCCCTATTCACAAACATCTCAAAAAAATATAAAAGATCCCCCATTCAATGAGAAAAATTCAATTTATAATCTCCTTCTGATGAGACATTTCCATTTTTTTCCATGTGCTTCTTGGAAAAGGAGTTAATAATTCTTTATTTCTCCCCATAAGTGAACTTCAAAAGTCACTCACAAATAAAATCTATTCTTTTTATAATCTTTTTGAGGAATAATCATTCACTCCTTTTTTGAAAATTCACACTTCCAAATCACCTCGTAGGACTTTTTAACATAATCTCACCGTATTGGTAAACATGGCCCACCTTTTTAAAATATTTTTTTCTTTCAATAATGATGTTTGATCTTTTTTTGTTTGCGATCTTTCAGTTTTGTAACTGCCTCTTGATAACTGACTCTTTTTCATTATGAAAACTTTTCAACTTCATTGTGACTTTTAGTATTTTTTAGGTATATGACCACTTCTCAAAATTCCTCTCTATGTCACATATTATATATAGAATGGTGATGTAGAATTCAGATTCGATGTTATGGATTATTTATTATAAAAAATTGTATTTCACACTCCTATGTTTTACATCAAATGTCTTCTAGTCTTAGAGTATTGAGTAGCTTCACAGATTCAATCCTAGAAAGTGATGTAAAAATCCTTCCAATAGTCATGATTGATTCTTTGGAAATGCATTTTTCCTGCTGATTGCATAATTCCTGTTCAACAAACCATCATGAGGTTCCTCATCGTATGCATTTAAGCTGATACATCATCCCTGCACATGAACTTTATTAAGAGTTTCTAAAGCCTATTCATTCAATCCATTTTATGCATCATCATGGTATCTCACCTCAAGCAGTTCACGGTCTTGTCTATACATCCTTATTTTGCAAACATGTCTACCAGATCATTTTTTTTTCCATTCTTTATCCCAACCATATTAGTAGCTAAACAAATTCCATTCTTCAAAATCACTTTGCTCCAAATTCCTCCAACTTCAAAATCTACACCCCAGTTGCAATAATTAAAATTTTGAACGAAATGGTATCTCTAGTTGCAACTAGCAATGTCTTACACCTTACATCAACTAACTCTACATGATTTCCAAAAAAATATTTTAATTTCATGTTCTTTATACCACTTGGTATCAATCCCTTCTCATGTGAGCCAACACATGTATGGAAATGTGGCAATAGAGCAACATCTTCGGGTAACAAAACTCATTTACTTAGTAACTTCATTGTTTGAAAGACAACTAGGACTATGATTATTATATTTTTCATTGCATCTGTATGGACAATATTACCCGCAATACCTTGCTTCAAAGAAACTCTGCATTGGGATACTACAAGAAGAATCTCGAAGACTTGCAATTGCAGGATGAATTTTCTTAAAAAGTTTCTAAGGCTCTTTCAACAAATCTATTTTGTATTCATCCTCCTAGTCAACTCGAGTGCTTGTTCATCTCTATGATACAATCATTCTTCTTGTGCATCTGCGGCTCAATTTCGATTTGCATCCATTGTTACCTATAAAACCATTTGATTGAAAACATCCATGTCTTCAAATGACTCTTGAAAAAATCTAATTTTTTTGCTTATGTTGTTTTTGTGGTCCTGTGAGGCAATATTACTTTGAGGAATTTTATAAAACAATCCACCTCCTCATTTCTTTAAATTCATCACAGTTAGCAAAAATCTTTACTAACAAATTAAGTGTCTCAGTATTATGCTTATAGTCATCTTGTTTCCCATCGATGTATTGTATCTTTCATTTGTCAAAGCAAAGCATTGACATTATCATTAATAATAAACTAAAGAATTGGATTGAGGCTTGTTGCATGAAATATACTGCACATCCCATAGTTCCATATGCTTGCAACTTCAACACTATGCAAATATTATAGTCAACAATTTGTAGCCTTGTCTATACTTCCATATGTCGCATACATATTATGTTTGAGGTACTTTATATGTTATCCTAACTCTACTAGGACTAGTTTTTAGAGGATTCTTGCAAGGCGTTGTTGGCTTTCACCCTCCAATTGCATTTATTCACGATTTTGTAAAGCTTGTCAACAAATCCATTTTGAGCACATATTCTCCAGTCACCACATTTCAAAGGTAGGCATTGGCTATTGGAAAATTTAGGGCTTTGGAGCCTCTCCTTAAGTTTCGATGACCATTTTCAAAGGAGTTGGGGAATTGGTGGATTTATGAATTTTTGAACTCCAATCTATGATTTTTTAAGTTTGAGAACTCACAAATCACCCGACAATGTATTCTAATAAAGTCCTCCAACTTTGAAGTTACTATAAACTTATGATTTTAATGAAATCATTCACTTTTTGAAACATAAGACTTTTCAAAATAATCATGAATGACAATGCAATTTGATAACTTTTCTAACATGGAGAGATATACTTCGACCAAAGTTTTACTTGGAAACTTTGAAACTGTGCTTTAGCGAAAGACAAAAAAGCTTCATATCTTTCACAAAATAACTTCGTTTCATATGAAATTTGGATAGGAAGATGATTTGACTGTCTAGAGAAAAAATCAAAAATCATTTGAGCTCCAACATCACAGAAGTAAGTTTTTAACTTCATTTGCAATTTATAGTTGAGAAAATGTGGAGTTCAAAATTTTTGCAAATGATAAAGTAATTTGACACGGAGACTAGCCAGATTGAGCAAGACGGGATTAGGAACAAGCCCATCAAAGGATTTTATACCAGCTCTTATCGGATTTCAAATTCTATTATTTTCATGATCTTGCAGGTTTAGGGGTATATAGGAGGGAAATGCACAAGAATTTAAAAATTTTATAGCTCAATTATTTTGGTAACACATCCTTTGGTCATTGCCATTACATTTAGTCGATCTTCTTTCCTCCTCAAGCGGTGCCCAAGTTTGTACTCCCTTTCTAATTTTTTTTTTTTTTGCTCCAGTAATTTCATTTTTGTTTTACATAAATGTTTCTGGTGTTTGTTTCACCCGTGCTCAAATAAAATTAGCAAAAAGATGCATAATGTGCCAAGTGGTGGATGCATGACTTTTACCTTTTGTATCTTCCTTTCGGGAGAAGGTTTGGGACACGTGCTTTCTTGTCAAATGTTTCCTTGGGAGATATATTTGTGAGCTCAGGAGTTTTTGCACTACTGACACATCATCTCCTTGTCACGGGTTATCTAAACCACCTATAAGGATATCTGATTGAGGAGTTTGTCCAAGCTAGCTAGCCTTTTTGGGATGGAATTTTTGAGATGATACTTCATAGAAATGTTGTCAATAAATGTTGTCAATCAATTTTGTCTATTACCAGGCTATTGTTCCTAGGATCTAATTGCAATTGGGTTCCTATGTTTGCTAAAATATCTAGAGAAAAATTAATGCAATAACCAAAGAGTTAATGCAAAGATCTTTTGCGGCCTAACTAAGAGTTTGTGATTGGATCATGTGCTATCAACTGTCAACACCTAGTAGTAATTACTTTTGGATTGAGGTAGTTTTTCCTTTCTTCAAATGACTATAAAGGGAAGGCGACGACAACGATGGGAGAATCATGATGATTTTTCAAAAAAGGATTTTTAAAGGAGGAAACTATTTTCTTTCAAAAGAGGAAGTGTTTTTTTTTTAATTTTTTCTTAAATTTTTATGATTAAATTTTTAAGAACTATATTTTAGAAGCAAGTTATAGAACTAATTTATTCTGAAAAATTATATCTATTAAGGTTTAAACTATTTTCGGATTGGCACCTTTGTTTCAAATTTTAGTTTTAATTAAAGCACAAACTATTGAGGAGAATTTATTGAGACTATGCATGTATGGCCTTTTTCAAGCTTTCTTTCTTTATACTATTGTTTATGAATGAAACACTATGTCTTGCAAGCTATATTCTGGTCATTTAAGTAGCAAATTTCTATGTTTTATGCTTGTATTGTGGAATAGCATCTCTTAGAGAAACCAAACTATGTCATTGAACTTTTCTGTTAACTTTGAAGTTGTTATTCTTCTATGCTATGTTGTATTAGGAGATAGAGTTCTTATCATTTTTGGAATATTGTTCTTTTACTCTAAAGAATTTTTATGTTTAATCGAACCTCAATGAACACTACCTATGGAAATATTTGAAAGTCTACACTATGCTTGAAGTTAGCCTTTGTTGTTCGTTCTATTTCCAACAATGAGGGGTTGTGGCATTTTGTGTCCTTTATATCAATCATAGGAATAATTTGATTTTGAAATGTTTCAAAGGCTTTGGCGTATCACCTTTTGTGTTTTATGTTTTATATTTACATTTTCTTTCTCCCTTATCTCAAAAACCCTAAAAGAAGAGCCATTTTTCTATTAAAAACCCAGAGGTATTCAGTGAGGTGCAATTTGTCCCCCACTCATTGAATTTCCCATAAGACAGTCAAAGACGCACAAGCTTTGATGATCAACAAATTTTTTTCTAGCATGCCCAGTGGGACCAAAGTTTTTTCAAATGCCCAATTAGAAGTTAGAAATATTTCTTAAATCAGGCTAAGAAAATTGGAAATTTCAAGCCCAGAGTCCAAATGAGAGAATCCTAGAGAGGTCATTTCTAGTACTCTTAGTTACCTACCTCAAATCCTAGAAGGATAAGAACTAAAGGTTCTATATCACCTATAAGGAGTAGTAGAGCAAGAAGTCAAAGCCCAAATTATCAAGAGCCTTATCTACTCCACCTAAAGGTTTAGATTTCTAGATAAGATTTCCTGTATATCCAATTCATAGGAATCTTTTCCTTTTGGCTCAAGTACCTCCTCCTGCTCCTAGAAATTTTGTAAAATGGGACAGTGGTACTCCATTACAACCACCCACACCCCTTGATGTATGACCTACCATATCAGCTAATTCCCTTAAGGGTATTCTAAGATTCTCCAGGGAGGATTTCAAAACTCCTTCTGAACACCTTCAAGATATAGCAGAGGTACGAAGTGTACATAACACATTGGAGGAGAACATCACTTTAAGACTATTAGCCACCTCTTTTAAGGGAAATGCTAGAGATTGGTATAGATCTTTGGCCTCAAGTTCCATTATTTATTGGGACTAGCTTGGAAAACACCTTTTCGAACGATTCTCAAGAAAGGGAGATGATTCCTCACTACTGCAACAACTAATTATGATCAAGAGGGCTCTACATGAAGCCATGAGAAATTTCAATACTAGGTTCCACAAGACCTGCCAGAGGATCCTCATGACTGCTTGACCTCAGGCTGCGATGGTGTTCATGTTCTATCTAAAATCCATCAATCTAGACATTACACTTATGATAACCTCCATCAGAGCAAACATTCTACCTGGTGTATATGTGATGGTGGTGCACATAGAGAATAACCTAATTGATGCTCAAAAACTTCCGCCTCGGCCACTAATTCTAGTATTTATGGAAATCTCTGATGGCCATCAAGAGGATGCTAATCCAAGTACTCCTGCCACACAATTGAAGTTGGTCACCCCACACCTTACAAATGAGCATCCTACCACTCAAGAAAGCACATTGGGTCTCTCGCCAATGGTGGTAGATATTGTTGATATAAAAGATATGATGCAAAATTTTGCTAATGAATTGGTCATTATCAAATGGAAACAAGCTATAGCTCCAAAAACAACCACTTGAGTCTATGGAAAAGGAAAGCCACCTTATCAACATAACTCATATCAAGGATCTTATAGAGGAGGAGGTTAACTAGTGTCATCGATGAATTAGATAAACCTGGTTGCTACACCATTATTGTCAATCAAGGGAAGTTTGAATAAAGAGATATTCCTATGTCAGAATAATTTGGTAGAGAACGAAACTTTTTCGTGCTTCCCGTGCAATGATAGCCATATGCCCTAAAATTTTCCAAAGGGAAATATGTAGCAAAAGGTGGCTAAGAAAAGGAGTAAGGGTATGTTCCCGAATGTAGTTGAATATGAGTCACATGAAATGGAGATTGCTCATCTTAAGGAACAGATGCAAGGGATGTCCCTTGAACAAGAATTAGACATCGCTTTCGACCAAGCTCTTTTCTCATGGTCGGAGGAAGATGAGGCTATATTTGCAAATGAATCCCTGACAACTTGAATTCTATAAGTATAGTCAAGTTACAATACAAGATCAAAAAGAAGGCTCATAGGAGAATATGTACAACAAGCTCTACCACATCAACTATCTCCCCTAGAGAAGTAGGCTTTTCCACCCATTTTTTGACCTATTTCATGGTCACATAATATACCATCGAGGGAAAAGGAGGAAAAAAATTTACAAGGTCCATCCCCAACTGAACATTTCCTCCCTAAAATGAAAGAGATACCATTGTTTAAGCCAAAGACCCAAATACTCAAGATGCTTAACATGGTGGAAAAATTGAAGAAGGTACCTACCAATGTTTCATTGTGGGATGTTATATCAACTCTTGACCAACAAACCCTAGTTTAGGAAGAATTGAGGGTGGAAGGGAAAATTGTACAGGAGAGTGTGACTTAGTTGAACAATCAAAGTCGAAATGACAGATTTGTGCTCCCCCCTAATGCCCTGAAATCAATGGCTTATACAAATAATGTGGGTAGTGTTAAAGAAAATGAGGTAAGAAGAATTAAACCCACACCTTTCTTTTCAATGCTTATAGTAGGAGAAAAATTGTTGCACAATAATATGATTGATTCGGGAGCTAGCACAATTGTTACACCTAAGCAAGTGGCAGATGCTTCAAGACATAAGTATGAACCCCATGAAAAGGGAATTATGCAACTCAATGGAAAGAAGGTCCTGACCATTGGTCAGATAAGGGATTTATCCATGACCCTCTTCTCTTTCCCAAGACAGACAGTCACTCAGGAAGTAGTAATAATAGACATTCCACTAGTTTTCAAAATGTGCCTATCAAGAGATTTCACCACCAAGCTTGGTGGATACCTTGCACTTGATTGGTCCCACTTAATATTGAGATCCAAACATAGAGAAAAGATGAAGATTCTATCTGAATCATTGCATCATGAACATATTATAGATGACACAAATCTATGCTTTAGAGCTACTAATACCCCTACTTTTTAGCAGGAGGGATATTGTGTAGAGATTCCTAGTGAGGAAGAAGGTATAGAGGAGTGGATTTTAGAAGAAGACATGTCACTCAATCAATTCACTGATTCTGATCGATTTGACAACTTCTGCACTACAGGGATAAGCTTCTTTGTAATTTTTGATGGAGAGCAAGCTTTTGTGCAACTAATGAAGAGTTTGGAGGAGCCTGATGATCTATCTGATAATCACATATGGAATGTACATTTTGCTAGTTTCAAGTGCAAAATTGGCCCCACAGTAGGTCTCTGATGGAATTTTTTTATAGAATCAGAAGACCTTAGAGCCTATTATTTTTTATCTCCATGCTTTGCTAATGATACTATATATGAAGAGTTGGTCCACAAGTCAAATCCAACAAAATAAATGGATGCAAGCAAGAAACAAACTATCAAAAATTGTAAATCAATAGTAAGCTAGATCTATGAGAAAACAACCACAATAGATACAAGGTTAAGATATCAAGTACATAATCTAAAGGGCCTCATCAGAAGTTTTGAAGCTTTTTATATGCAATGGAATCCCTAATCTCAAGATAGTATCATCTATTAGGAATTTCTTATTGAGACACATTCAAAATCAATTTTTGATTTGACAAAGAAAATATTCTCCATAGTTTCGAGGGATTATAACATGCTTAGTGTTGGAAAAGGAAAAAAAATCAGCAGTTGGCAAGAGGGCCTCTTTTAGGAATAAAAGGAGGTAGGACGAATTATACTGCAAGTATGACCTCAAAGGCTATGACCCAGGTGTATTCCGACCAACTTTTTCCGTAGATAGAGGACCCACGTTAGTCAGGCAGGAACAAAGGATAATCCACTCAAAGGTCAAAGCTCTAGCAACAAAGTTTTCATCAAACGGGGTGACACAAAATACATGTCCTGTCAAATTTTCTACCTATTTTCTTTATCTAGTCCTCGTTCAAGAAGGAGATAGGTATATTTGACTTTATATTGGCTTTCAAGACCTAGGGGGGATTTTGCTGGATAATAATTATTCCCCAAAACCAATGCAACAGTTCTCCTAGGCTCTAACCAAGGTAGAGATCTCATCATTGATACATGATTCCTCAAGGGACAATGAAGTATTTATAATTGGATTTGTTCAACTAAGGACAACATCTACCACCATGTGGGAAATGGTTGTATACTCAGGAAAGGAAAATTTTGACATGAGTCGAAGCTCATAATTAAACATAAGTCTTTTTTTAGGAAACTCTAGCCTTTTCTAAAGATTCATACCAAATTTCACGAGCATTGTGACCCCTTTGCCTTGATGATAAAAGAGGAAGCATCTTTTCAGTAAATGCCCAAAGACATTGTGGTTATCAAGCAGCTAGAGAAGGATGAGGGAAAAAATGAAGAGCATTCCATTACAATCCTATCAACAAAACAAAGGAGAACTAGTGTGCAAGGAAATATCATAAAAAGAAGAATTGATAAGCTTATAAGGAAACTAAAAGCCACATTGGGTCTACCTAAAAATGTCACACCTACTAGTGCCCGAGAGCTAGTAAAATCACAAGGGTTAATTTTTTTTATGAAATACAAGGTTTTTCCCAAGAATTCATTATATTATTATGTGGGAAGGGGCAGTTTAACCAAATCAACCATTAAGGACCTAATTGTCTGAATCCAATTTATTGTTTTGGCCACTCAAAGAGATTGGCATAGTCATAGACAAGTTCCCCCGTTGATGAATCAAATTACCCTCAAGTCAGCCTCGAGGTTTTTTAAGTTTAAATTGATGTATGAAAATTTGGCAAAAAACATGAGGCAAAGAAGAGGCAAACAAAATTCCATGGAGCTACAATCCACCATCGTCAAACAATCAAAAAACATTCTAATGAAGAAATTTTATAGCCAAAAGAAGGTTCAATGGTAGGGTATTACAAATTTGATACGAAGTCAGGAGGACCGATTGTTTCCAACACGCTGTGGAAAGGACCTTTTAAGAGCAACACATGCAAAATAAAGGTGGTGTATAGACACAAGGAGAGGTTTTTAGATTTTCTGGTGAATGGTATTTATCTGAGAATTTTCTATTAAAGATGCATATTTCTTTTAATTTTTTTTTTAACATTATGTACCATATGTAAAGATTTTTTAATTATTTTGAAAAAAAATTAGAATAAGGACCAAAATAACATAAGAGAAATAAGACCTATACTATATTACGTTTATCAATAAAATTTATAGTACACTATATAGCTTGAGGCTCAGAAGTACTACTTAAATCTCTCTCAAGAAAAACCCCAAAGGGGAAGGAAGCAAAAGTGGTCAAAAGGGAGGCGACGATCTGATAGTCGGTAATTTTCCGCCTCTAGGGATGAGGTAAAAGGGACTCATACTCGACTTCCATTCCTCCTCCTTTTCTTATTCTTCTTCTTCTTCTTCTTCTTTCAGATAGGTCACAAGTAGGGGCAAGAAACACAACACATGTGGGCTACATAGTTCATACCCAAGGTTTACTTGCTACGAAGTTGCACCAAGTAAATAAATTGCTTTTTCTAGGAAATCCCCAAAACTTTCTCCATGTCATACTCCCGTAGGAGGAAAGTGGCCACTGGCTAAGAAGAACAACAGGGCACATCCATGTCCATGGTGCAAAAGTTTGTAAGGAAGGGCAACCAAGGCACATCCACCCTAAAGTCCACGAGATTGTAGAGGTCCATGGCACTTGGAATGTCAATGCCCAAAATGGCCACTTGCTCTATCTCACCAAGCCCTTCCATTAGAGAGGTGTCAAACATCTTCTAACATAGTGCAATTATCATGGGCTTGGCCACAATTAGATCCAATAGTGAGTCCAAAAAGCATGACAACACGTTATAATTGCTCCACAACTAGTTCTCGTTGGTAAGGTAGTTCGCACCGACGATCGACTTGAATGTATTCATGATTAGGGGGTCAAAATTCTTCACCAAGAACTTGATACAACTATCACTAATCTCTCCAACAAAGAAATTATGTGGTCTCAGTGGAGGGAGCCAAATGGGGGTACCCAAATGGGCAAAAATTGTGATAGTAGTGGATTATGGTGGAGAAAGAGTAGGTGAAGGCCAAATATGTTAGCAAACTATATGATCATATGGATTTAACAAAAGGTGGTTTAGCTATATATAGAAAAGATAATGGGAAAACTTCTCCAGTAGGATGTTTACTTTTGGTCAAATGACAACATTTTTTTTTGAGGCAAAACAGAGCAAGGTAGGAAAATCATATGGAGGATTTGACATAATGCCTTAAGAAATAAATTTGGATGTTGTGGAGTAAATTCCCTCATACACTGATGGTTGACGCACATCCTTTTCCATAATCAACACCAACCTACTCACTAATGAGAAAAGAGATGGATTAACATGCTAAGGCTCTAACAAATTAGTGAAGATGTCGTTTCAGAAGTACCTAGTGTCATTTTGGCATGCTCCATATGATGAAAAGAAAGCCCTTAAATACAATGAATTAAAGGAAAGAAGAGGTGGTAGAAGGAATGTACTAATTCCATTTTCATGGTTTTTTTGGCATTCACAAGGGATACAATATCCACACATATTGTCTCAGTGGAAACATTTAATGAGTCATCAATAGTGGTAAAATCATAATTGCATTCAAAACTAGGTTAGTTTTTAGCAAGAAAAAATAGTTGTTATGACCAAAGAGTTTTTGTATCATTTTCGAGCAATCATGATGGAAGTATCTACCTCTAGCAGGCGGGCCAAAGTACCAAATGAAAGACCTAGTTACACAAATATTTTTGGGCACTACTCATTCACTAATGCACCAGCTTTAGAAGAACAAGCATTTGAACACTACAGGAAGCTTCAATCTAACAAACACATCTTAAACAAGGTAGTTCAATATATAACCAATAATGTTTATGACCCTTGGTTATCCACCAACCCTAAAAAGTTTAGGGAAGGTGTTTTGCAGAGAATGCTAGGGAATGAGTCTGTAGAGGGTTTTGCATTTCAGCTTTGGAATAGTGGCCTACCATAGTGTGTGCTACCTGTTGTTCATTCATTCCCAGAGCTAGTTGATGTGTCTGTGAAAAGGTTTAACAAATGTAAGACCCCACCTTGTGTTTGAATCACTTTACCTTACTTTCTTATTCACATTCTATTAATAAATGGTCAGATAAATTAAAAGTGAAAAAATAAAGTGATTGTGTTGTCATATATTAGTTCTAGTTGGTATTATGTGGTTATTGTTACTTACTAGATCTAATGTTTAACCCTATTTAAGTATTTCATATGTTATCATAGTAAACAATTCTTGAACTCATTAAATTGCTTCCTTGAAAATAACTCTCTGTGTGCTCGTGTTGATTCCACTAGAATTAGCATTTCTTGTAAATTGAGTCACTAATTGTCATTGTTTAACTTTGTGTAAAAAGGTAAGACACATCTTCGATTCCTATACTACTTCTTAACTTAATGAGAATTGAGATATCAAGTGAATTTTTGTTATTCTGTATTATTCATTCAATTGATTGTGGCTATGATAGTTATTGGGGATATCTTCAATTATATTACATAAGCCATATAGGCTATATCACATTATAATGATTTTATGTTTTGTATAAGCTATATCATCTTTGCCACCTATTACTCAAGTTTGTCGATACCATGCCAAAATATTAATATCAAATATGTGCAACATATTTCCTATTCTATAATTCTTTTGAACATGTCATTTCATTAGATATTGTAATTCAAGAGACGAATTGAAAATCCTATCAAGTTATTTATGGGATGTTATTTAATTTCAAGGTAAACATAATTAGTGTACATATTATATACACATGTTTTATTTATAACTGTCGTTCCATGTTCTGAGCTTAATTCTTTTACTTCTTTTATTCACTTGAGGATTATTCTGAATTGATCTAATACCGTATTTAACCAATGTATCTCTTGGAAGTCACACCCTTTAATGGCTTCATCTATAACTACATCAATCACTGAAATCACTACATCAACCACTAACTTGGGGTTATACAAAGGTGGGTGTAGAAGTCAGCTTTTATGTCCTTAATTCATATAATAAACCTCAACGATTACGCTACTTTATAAAAAAAAAATCTATATGAAGGCTCGTAGTTGGTTAGTTAATTAACTTGGGGAAATGTGGCCATATTTTATGCGGGTCTGCTATATTCATTTCTCAACAATTAATATTTTTACATTAGTTCAATTACGTCACAGCAATTGTGGCATAAATGAGGGATGGTATAGTGTTTATTTAGGGATAAGACATGCTCGCTTCATTTAAAAAAATTCAACCACCTCATTAAGGTCATGCATGATTTCCTTGACTAGGCATGTGAGGTAGAGAGAAAGAAGGTAAAAGGCAATAGATTTAATTGAGTTGGATAGCGTGACGAAGGTGGGAGTGGCACTGTTGATCTCGAGAGTTGTATCCATTAATATTGAGGGGAGGGGTCAATGATTTTTATTTTGTCTCCCGATCCAACTTTTGGATTAATAATAGTACAAGGAAATCTTTTTGCAATATCCATGGCAGGGGATGGCGTGATCAGCATGGACTATATTGTCTGCTCCATCAATAATTAATGGTCTGATTCTAGCACCTACCGGGGAGATAGGAAATAAATTAGGGGGAGGGGGGGTAGTTGTCTATGCCATTTAGAGGCATGACACCCCAACTCCAAGAGAATTAGGGATGACAGGTTGCGTAGGAAGAGAAGGCAGAAGACAAACTTTAAACCACTACAACCCTCTTCAAGTGGTGAGTTTTTGGTGCTCTAATCTGGGGAAGAAAAAAACAAAAACAAAAGAGAATGGTGAATGGTGAATGGTGAAGGCTCGAGCAGAGTAGAGGCACGCATATTTGGTCAAATTGCAGAGTGGGGAGAGAGGGAGTAAGGGCGTAGAAAGAGGACAGCAGCATAACGTTGGGGAAAACACTACGATGTGTATTTGGGGATTGGTGGTTGCAGTGTTTATGCTGGCTACCGTTTTCTCTGAGTTTTGGAAAAAAGTCTTGCACAATTAACGGAGAGGGAACAATCTCGATTGGGAAATCCCAACAAGGCCAGAGACAGACATTTTGTTGCATGGTCTGAAGAGGTACATGACTTTGCATTTGCAATGGACATATATTTAAGTATTCATATTGGGTTTTGCCTCTATTTTATTGTAATTACTATAGCTATGAAAATGCATGTTTTGGATTGTGCATCCTGTTGAGCACAACTATAATGCTCATTAGAATGTTATGGGAGCCCATGATATTGAGCTTTAAATTTTATTTGAGTGGATGTATACAACTGGTTTTTTTTTTCTCAGTGCGTAAATGGGTCGTTGTTGGTTGAGTTTATGGTTTAGCTTTTAAAAGGTACTAGGTTTATTGTTGAAAGGGTGTCTGATTATGCAGCAACA
This sequence comes from Sequoia sempervirens, assembly GCA_007258455.2. Taxonomy (NCBI): domain Eukaryota; kingdom Viridiplantae; phylum Streptophyta; class Pinopsida; order Cupressales; family Cupressaceae; genus Sequoia; species Sequoia sempervirens. The sequence goes on from VDFB02281492.1 coordinate 980,005,378, forward strand.
TATCACTGTAGTTTATGAAATCCTATCTAGCTTTACACCCGCTGACTTTCTTCTGCTAGAAGTTTGGCTAAAGTACTTTGGTTAGGTAGAGTCCTTTGGTGCAGAGGCCAGTATAAGTACAAGTGCCAATAGATATATTTATTACTGTTGTGTTCAAAATTTTGGCAAACTTTATGTCTTCCTTTTTCTTCAACTCTACGTTGGCTATGAAGGCAGTTGTAACTACAACCCTTGTTTCTCCATTTTCCATGTTTTTGATGGATGTTCGTACCCCGTCCTAAAGCTTCCATTTCATTATAGGCAGGGAGGACGCTGGAAAAGATTGTGTACCTGGCCTTACACCTGCCAATACCATTTGCTCAATTGTTTCTAAAGCCTTTTCGACAAATCCATTTGTGCATATCCCACAATACTGCAATTCATGAGACCACGTCTCTTTCTGGGATAGTTTCGTGCTTTGTATATGCTTTGATGGATATTCATATCTTGGTTTAAAGCTTCCATTTTGGCACATGCAGGGAGGACGTTGGCAAAGGTTGTGGAATTTGGCTTTACACCCTTGAGTTGTATTTGCTTGAAAGTTCTAATGTATTTTCACCAAACTTGTTTTGTGCATATAAAGTTTGTCACCTTAGCCGCCTTGTAATCAACCCATTTAATAATCCTTGTCTCATACTTTTGACTAACACAACCATTCCAATTAATCAAGTCTATCATGATTTGTCAATCGACCAATTCTTTTGTCAAAGCTATTCTCACTGTCCCGTCACGCTATTGATTTATCTTTATTTTAATCCGCTTGTCAATTAATTGATTTACATTATATTATTCCCTCTATTAATTTCACCACACCTGTCACTTCTGCACAAACATTTTTAGAGATGAACATAAGTTGCAGCGTTTAGAATCCAACCAAAAACAAAAAAAAAGTGTCGCTGGAAATTCTCAGCCTGTATTCATATATGATAGGGTGTCCTTAAGATAGCCAGCATAGGCATGAAGGTCAACCACGCATACCTAATGATTAACTGTATGAATATTTGTAACGCAGTAAGGGTTACTGATGTGTGAAGTATGTGCAACCCTCATCCACCAACCCTGTATGACTGCATGCACCCAGAACACAAACCAAGTTTACAATTTTAGGATGTGTTCCAGAGTGCTTCATTAATTCAAAGTTTTTGAGAGCATCCTTGCAACTCCATTTCGTGCGTTCTACAATCACTTCATCACATTTTCATGAGATGACATCTCCTTGAAGATTTTTGTCAAACAATTCAGTTGTTTTGTCTATGATTCTATATTTTGTATATATATATATATCCACTTAGAGATAAGTTCACAATTATGTGTGAGTACTAATATGTGGACTAAGACCTATATGTTGGAAATTTCTATATATGTTGAAATGTTATGATAAATGAGATATGTCTAACAAGGATTATGGGCATCAAAGAAACTGCATCGATAAATTAGGAATGATGTTTTCTAGGTAATGCATGGATAAAATCTTAGTTTTGGGTTGTCATCAAAACCATATCATTATAGATTATGCTGTTTTCAATAAAACCAAAATAGATTAGTGTAGATTGTTAATAATTTAGTAATATTGTTGTGATACTTTTCGAATATCATCATCATATTTCTACTATCATTTGAGTGATCCTTGAAATATTTTTTTTGGCAATCGAGCTAGTGATACATAATTTCATACCATTAGGTTATTAAGTTTAAAAGAATTAGTTTGTTTAAGTATTAACTGATCATCAAATCGATATACAAAGACAATGACTTGATATCCATTAGAAGTTTATTTTATTGAGGGAATATGCACATATATAATTTTATTCTTATAATCACCAAAAGGGTAAAGCCAAGATGTGTTTAATTTGAACAAGTCCTTGTTGTTAACTAGTTCTTTGCATTCATTCATAGTAGAATATATATTGGTAGGGATACTTGTATTAATACATACTAACTAAAGCTTATGGAAGAGAGTGTTTGTATTGTTGTTTTTATGGATAAGGAGTTATTCACTCTGAGGTATTAAACCTACCACCATGTGTCATCATACTTTATTGGTGAATTTAGAAGGTTTAAATTGTCATTATCCTTTTTGGTCTCAACTAACAATAGGGTTATAGTCTTGAAAAGAATTGTCCTATAATATCATTTTTTATGTTAATGGTGGCTACCAATTTTGGTCTTAGAGACCAAATGGTTAGGCTATTGTCACATTTATATCGTTTCTTATAGAGATTAAGTCATTCTCTAGAGTCATTGATTGAATAGGTCACAGTAATTTTTTTCTCGTTATCGAAATGTTGATTCATTATAATTCTTTCTATATAATAAAGCTACGAATTTTCTAATCATTGTTGCTCTCCACTTATTGATGTGATAAGTATCAATATGTTAACCATATATTATTAAATATTTATTGGAATGTAATTATTAGAACATCGTAATTGATATTTATTATAGTCACCTTAATTGTTTATAAGAATCTTGCCATGCCTTGTGGAATTGTATGTGCACGAATGAGCATTCATATCGATGCTCCATACTTTGAGTACATCCTTAACTAGGTTCCTAATCCTCAGCTCCACCTAAGTGGGTGGCAGCCGACCGTGAAACTGTCTAGGGAAAAAAATAGAAAAAGAAAGACCCTAGAAAGGGTTGCATACCCACTCATATGGTTGTTAACTTACAAAATAGGGAGTATATGATGCATTTAGTAGAGAATTGAGTTAACATATATCAATTCTCTTGGGATTATGTTGTGTCAAAGTAAAGTCATATGTTGAACCCGAAGGGAGATGCCCTCATTATGGATACACCCTATGTGGGTGGGTCAAATGAGTTGGATCAACTCAAGTAAGTCGAACTACGATTCCTCTGCGAATTATATACGTAGGCAAGGCCGTCAGATATGAGCCCCCAAGGAATTAGGTCTGGCCCCTAGGCTTGTTCTCTTATTGAATATACTTAAATATACTATTGAAATATATATTACATTTGCATAACTTGTGACTTAATCTAAGTATGTGATTATTGATGAGTTTGTGGAACTAATAAAGTCCACCTAGGTGATGTGGATTCCATATCCCCACTTGAAACCCAACCTTGAATGTCTAAAACAAATGTGTAGATGGTTGAGTCCTTATAATTTATTGGTCAAATGTTGTTATGATTTTGTAAAGTGCAGGTATAGGGAGTAGTCTTTGGGTGTTACGTTAGTAGTTATGGTCGAAATTTGAAATTTGTGTCTTGTTCATAACTGTATTTTGGTGGAAATTTTTTTGGGCTTTACAACAAACATATAGAGGTTGTTGAGGGCCATGGGGTCAAGATCACCATTTCAGCCCAAGCTATATGAGAAATGTTGTGTATCCCTATGGGCTTGGGTTCCAACCTTTTTAATGAAGAACAAATGGATGTCTTGGGGTGTAATGCCCCATCATAATAACCTAAGGAATGTTGCAATTGTGTATAAAAGTGAAATATATATTTGTTTAAAAGTATTAATTTTAAGTTAATTAGTTGCATACATTCATTAAGTTATGCGACGTTACACTACTTTGAGTTTCCATAGATGACTTTAGTATTTCATATTGCACATATTAATTAACATTAACATAAAGGTAAACATTGCATTTCATTTGAAATTCCATTCAAGATAACATAAAGTACAAACTTGTTTCTTACATTGCATTTAATGAAATAATACAATACTCATTCATTTGATGAGGTGGATCAAATAATAGTTACAATGTACATTTACAAATGTTCACCTCTTATACAATTGAGGGATGATTTACAACACAAGTTTTACAATAATGCAATAAAGAAATTACATTTGTATCCAAGTACGAGCTCTCCATCCATAAAGCTCTGAATGCCATGATCACAAACTAGGGACCCAACGGAGTAAGGTGCACATTCCACCCAACCATGTGGTACCCGTAGGTCCACCCCCCATGCTAGGAGATAGTAATATGGTTACCTAGACATAATCTACTAACCCTAGACACAAGTACACAACTGACTGATGGTTACATTGCTTCCAGATTTAGACAATTGAATGTACTACATACACAAGGTTAACTGTTATTTTAGGTGGACTGTCATCACAATATTGCAAAGGTTACCCTGGTGTTTCTTCCTAGGTTTCAGCCCCCAACCTTGGGTTACCCTAGTAACCTCGTATGAAACCCGACCCCATTGCAAATCATTACGGAATTGAATGTCTTTTAAGGAAACAAGACATCGATTTTCCCATCCAGGCCTTCTCATCTTATACTCAAGACTAAACTAGCTCAAGAGTCTATAAGTGAGGCATAAACATCTTATTAAGAGTTTTAATTCTAACTACTATGTTATTTAGTTATCACCGACTTACTCTTTGTAAGTTACCCTGACACCACTTTGTGTGTCAACCCTTACAAAAAGCCACTCCTCTAAACATAACAAAGGAATCTAAGTTTTATTGACTAAGGTTTACAAGGTGTACAAAAATACAAGAAATTCTACACTTTTCATAACGAACAACATTAACTATGTTCAGAAAATCAGGTATCTAACACCATGCTAATACCATGTACACATCCTTAGCTTACACATGAATTCAACTTAATAATCCCAATTCCCACATTTAACAATTTGTTTGGAAGACTTGTAAATCTACGACATTCCCAATTTAACCAACAAAAGAGAAAATGCTATTTAAAACAAATTAAAAAAAAACATTGGAAATCTACTTTAGGATTTACTAAATCCAATCAATCAAAATATGATGTACAAAACAAATCATCTAAAATTAAATTTATTTTCCATTTAATTCGAAAGTAAAATCTAACAATTAACTCCAATTTTTCTTTCACGCAATATAATATCACTTTCAATTTATTTTCTCAATCTTAAATTCCACATGCAATTTTTATTTTTTTTTAAATATGAAAATTATTTTTCTAACTTAATAAATCTCAAATCTTGCCATTATTTATATACAACATATATACATATATGTTTATATATAAATATAAAAGTATCAATTATTATATTTAATTCAATTAATATATATATATTCATACTCATATATATATATATATATATATATTATAGATATATGTATATATAAATATAATAATATATATATAAATAAATAATAATAAAATCGAATTTTAAAACATATATCACTTAATTTACATTTAAAGGACTTTAAATGAAATTTAAAATAAAGTTAAAACTTTTAAACCCACTGCCCCCAAATCGCGGCCTCCCTTTGGGGAGGACGTAGCCCACACCAAGGCTGCGCCCAATAGCCATGGTGGCTATGCCCACCAAGGAAAAAGATGGGGAGGGTTTTGCCCCTCCCCCAAACACTGTTTAATTTATTTTTTATTTTTTAATTTTTTTTTAAACATTCACTGTATGGTGATCTCAATAAAAAAAACACGATTTTAATTTTCTAAAAGAAACTACAATAAAGAATTTCTCCTGTACGGTGATTCAAGAAAATTTTAATATAAATAAACTAAGATCCTTTCACAATTCAATTTATCAATATAATATATATGTTATATATACATATATATATATACATATATATTTATATATATACAATTCCTCAGGGTTTTCTAGAAAATTTCAGAGGGTTTTCTTTTTAAATAGAGAAGTAAAATAATTTTCTACAGGTTACAATGGGAAAATTGGGGAATTTAACAAATTTCTTCCCGGTACAGAGATTTTCATTCAAAATTTAATTCTACAAAGAAATAATTCTACAAAGAAATAAGCTTTATGAGTTTTAAAGGAAATCTAAAATTCCTTGAGAAAATATACAGTTATTAAATTTCCCAAGATTTACAAAGATTTTAATAAAATTAAAACTTTCTTTTCTCTAACAATCTTTTTCAAATACAAACAAAATGAAAATCACAAGGACAATACCTGTGTTCCTTTGCTTCAGAAAATTGACTGGTGATGAGAACCTCTGTTGCCTGTAGCTTCCAAATCCCTTCCCGAGAACCAATTCTGAAAACACGAACCAGAAACCTTCCACAAGTATACAATAATACCAAAAGCATATACATAATTTTTAACTAAGCACTGATAATTTTCCCATGAAGAAAAAATAGAATAGCATCCCTCTGTGTTTTTCCAGATCCATATTAACCTCCGGAAAATTCCTCAACAAAAATAATAAATGCAACTTGCACCCATGTCGAGAAGTGCAAAATATCTTTTAACTACTTCTCGGCAATCTTGCCTCTCAATATTTGCATGGATTTAATTAATTTATTTAATTTTCCCATTTCCAAATACAAAATTTATTTACAATTTAAAATGCCATTTCCACAAAAATATTTTATTTAAATAAATCTATTCACACACAATTTAAAACAATATTAATTTAATTAATTTATTTATTTAATTCAATAAATTTAATCTTTATGATCAAACCATTTAACCAAACAAACTAATTAATTAATTAAATAACATGCAAAACTAATTTCTTTAACATTTAAAAATTAATTTAAATAACAGTAAATTAAAAGATAATAAACTATTATTAAAATTGACATTTTTCCTTTCAAGCAATTAAACCAAACAGAAAAGTACAAGACAACCTATGACTTTGAACTAAAATAGACGATGTACTATGACCGGGTTATAGACTAGACTAGGATGAACCAAACTACTACCTCCCAATCAACATATCTATTGAGTCTTGACACACTCAGACCTGTGTAACCAGGTGGAGTTGGTGTCATGTACCTACAATCCTGCAACCAAGCAAATAACATGCATATTTATATAAACCATTGTACTGGCACACCATGCAGAGAAAATCATGGACATCATAGGGCACTCGCAAGTGAGTGATGTGATTCCGTTCTCCACACCAATACACGTCACATCAGACTGACAAATTAAATAATAGTTAGTCCATCATAAACATATACATAGCAATAATCATCTGAAAGTAAACATCTACGCTATATCAAAGAATATCAGAAATCAAATATCACAATATAATGTATCATCATGTCACAAAGTAAATCCACTGTTGCTCAAAACCAGTGATCAAAATATCCAAAAAAAGTACCATAGTCTAACAGTGTGGAAACATAACAGCAGAAAACATAAGCATAAATGGAGGGGTACTACATCCTCGCCCCCTAGGATCAGGCTTGCTCCTGAAAGCTTAGGAACATATAGGGATAAAGTTCCCTCATGCGTGTCACATCCTCCCATGTAGCAGAAGCCTCATGGCTAGGATCCCATTGGACCCTCACCTGATCAACTTCTTGACCCCTGAGACCGAGCATCTGGCACTATAGAATGGCCACGGGCTCCAAAGCCAGCTGCCCGTCCTCTACCTGTAACGCATTCTAATCAAGTACATGAGAAATGTTGGGATGATATGGTCTAAGAACTAATACATGAAAAACATCATGAATACGAGACAAACTGGGTGGTAAGGCGAGTCGATATGCCATAGGACCAATTCTCTCTAAGATATCAAATGGCCCAATGAAATGAGGTGCAAGATTAGAGCCTTTTCCATAATGGATTGGACTCTTTTGCGGTCGCACTCGAAGAAACACTCTATCACCAACAAAAAATTGTCAGTCAATCCTATGTGCATCGGCATATTTCTTTTGCCTATCTTGTGTTGCTATCAAATGTTCTCTAATATGGTCAACCTGTTGCTCCATGTCTCGAAGCATCTCAGGTCCAAGTAACACTCTATCCTCAAGTCGATCCCAACATAGTGGAGTTCGACAAGGACGACCGTATAATGCCTGAAATGGTGGCATACCTATGGAACTTTGATATCTATTATTGTAAGCGAATTCTACTAAGTACAGATAATCCTCCCAATGTGATTGTTGGTCCATTACATACATTCTAAGCATATCCTCTAATATTTGATTAACTCTTTCCATTTGTCCATTGGTTTGAGGATGATATGCTAAACTAAAGTTCAACTGTGTACCTAGAGCATGTTGTAATGAAGTCCATAGGGCTGAAGTAAATACGGGATCTCTATCTGATATAATCCTACAAGGAATCCCATGCAATCTAACTATGTCCTCCATGAATATCCTAGCTACGGATGAAGCATTATATGATGATCGTACTGGTGAGAAATGAGCTACTTTAGTCAATCGGTCAACAGTTACCATAATGGCATCATGTCGACGTGATGACGTAGGTAACCCTACAATAAAGTCAACAGATATAATATCCCATTTCCATTCAGGAATGAGATGTGGCTACAATAACCAGCGGGATGTTGATGCTCAACTTTGACTCACTAGCATTCAAGACATCTCGATACATAGTTAGCAATATCACGTTTCATACCAGGCCAAAAATACAATTGCCGAAGATCGGCATGCATTTTCTTAACACCTGGATGAGCTGAGTACGGAGCTCGATGAGCTTCAGTCATGATTAATGTACGAAGACCCTCAAAATGTGGTACATAAATATGACCTAAATACCATAATATACCATTTGATTCTAGGACATACCCTGCAAATCGACCTTTTAAAGGTCTACCAGATTCAATCTTTGACTTTACTTCTTGATACAATATATCAGTAGGTAGTGCTTCTAATATTTGACCTCTCAAGTCTACTTCAAGAGTAGTAGTAGAAATCTCATGTCTACGATGACTAAGAGCGTCAGCCACTATGTTCTCCTTTCCTTGAACATATCTCACTTCAAAATCATACTCACACAACAACTCCATCCACCGTCTTTTTCTAGCATTCAAGTTAGGTTGTGTGAAAATGTATTGTAGACTACGGTGATCTGTATGAAGTTCAAAACGATGACCGAATAAGAAATGCCTCTAATGAACTAATGCATGCACTACCACAGCTAATTCTAAATCATGAGTGTGATAGTTTAATTCATGATCTTTGAGTTTGTGAGACTCATAAGCAATCACACACCCATCTTGCATTAGAACTACTCCCAAACCCTCTAAGGATGCATCTGTGCATACTACAAAATCCTTAGTAGGATCAGGAACAATTAGTATAGGAACATTAGTCAACTTTTCTTTAAGTGTCTGAAAAGCCAACTAACACTGCTCTGTCCAAAAAAAATTCTACCCTTTTCTCTGAAGAGACGTAATAGGATGACCAATTCTAGAAAATCCCTCAACAAACCACCTATAGTAACTAGCTAGACCCATAAAACTATGAACTTTACCTACATTAGTAGGCGCGGGCCAATCTACAATAGCTTGAATCTTTGAAGGATCCACAACAATACCTTTACCAGATATCACATGTCCAAGATATTTAATCTCAGTTTAAAAGAAATCACACTTCTTCAGGTTTGCATATAATTGATTTTCCCTTAAACATTGCAATACCTATCTCAAGTGTTCTTCATGTTCCTTCATGTTTCTCGAATAAATCAAAATATCATCAAGAAATACAAGGACAAAGCAATCAAGGTATGTACGAAAAACACCATTCATTAAACTCATGAATACTGATGGTGCATTTGTTAACCCAAATGGTACTACTGTGAATTCATAGTGCCCATAACAAGTTCGAAATACAATTTTATGAATGTCTGCTTCAGCAATTCACAATTGATGGTAACCAGATTTCAAATCGATTTTAGAGAAAACATTTGCTCCCTTAATTTGATCAAAAAGATCATCGATTCTAGACAGAGGATAACGATTCTTAATCGTAACCTTGTTCAATTGACGATAGTCAATGCATAGCCTAAGTGATCTATCCTTCTTCTTTACGAAGATAACAGGTGCTCCCCAAGGGGAAACACTTAGACGAATGAAACCCTTTTCTAATAATTCCTCTAACTGGATACAAAGTTCCTCTAACTCCTGAGTCATCATTCTATATGGAGCTCTAGATATAGGCTTAGCTCTAGGAACTAGGTCAACTCTAAAGTCAATATCTCTCTTTAGTGGCATTCTAGGTATATCATCTAGAAACACGTCAACAAATTCCCTAAGAATAGGATGATCATCAAGAGATACCTCTCGACTCTCACCTTCTTCCAGATTAGTAACTGTTGTTGCAAACAGTTGACATCCCTGATGGAGACATCTCTTTAGTTGCATAGAAGATATCATCCGCAAAGAGATAGGTCTTTGAACACCTATAATTTCCACTTTCACACCTAAATCATTAATGCAACTAACTTTCTTAAGTTGACAATCAACCACAGCATGAAGAGATGCTAACCAATCCATACCTAAAACTATGTCATACGATCCTAAGGGTGTAACATATAAATCTACTGAAGTAGTTAATGTACCAATTTTGAGTTCACAATTATGTACTAAGTTCTCTACGGCTACTTTCACCCCAGAGGCGAATTCAAATTGCCACTTACCACCTTGTTTTACTGCCACAAGACCACATTGGTCAATGATGGTCGGTGAAATAAAGGAGTCGGTGGCTCCGAAATCAAAAAGAATGGAAACACTAACACCATGTAACTTACCTGAAGTCTCGACCACTGTGTTCTGCTGATCAGCTGGTTAGTCATTAACCATAGCATATACTGTATGTGAGCATCTTGCATCACCCACTGTAGGCTCTGAAACTGTAGGTTGAGGCCCAAAACCAGTAGAACCTCTCATCGGACACTGCCTAGCAATATGTCCCTGCTATCCACACGAGTAACAACTTGTGCCTCTACCGAATCCTTTGCCACCCGAGGGTGCATTGGATTGCTAGAAACTACCTCTACTGACAGTAGATTGAGCACTCTGTGCAAGCTAATCCTACCTATTGTGCTTGTTGCACCACCAGTTGTGACCCTTTCTTGTCTGAGGACTATTACCTTGTTGTGGTTGTGGATTATTATTCTTTTGAGGTGTACATTGTTGTTGTTGCTGCCCATCCTTTGTGGGTGTCTGTTGGTTCCTAGAGGAACCTCCTGTCTATGCCTGTCTACCCCATGGACTAAAACCTGCTACATGAGCACTGCCAATCTGTACTCCTGTGTGACCACCTAACACCATAACAAGGTTCTCTTCCACTGTGCTAGCCTTCTCCACCGCAACTCCCATAGTCTTTGGCTCAAAGACTCTGACTCCACCACTAATGCGGGCATTCAAACCCCTGATGAAGTGTTGCACTAGCATAGGCTCATCATCACCGATACCAGCATACTACTTGAGTTCATAGAACCTACATTCATATTGCTCAACAGAAAGAGCCAACTGACATAGATCATGGAACTCGTCAGCCCGTCGCTGCCTCCAGTGTTCCAATCGGAACTGTGCTCTAAACCTCTCTAGGAACATCTCCCATGACACTGACCCAATATCTAAGTGGAGCTTTTTCTCCTCCAGGCGCCACCAAGTAGAGGTGAATCCTCTCAGATGCATGATAGCGCATCTCACACGAGTATTGCTACCGTAAGGGTGCATGGCGAAGCATCTACCCAAATCTAGTAGCCAGGTCTCTGCCTCTAGGCCACCTCCTGCACCATCAAAGGTAGGAGGGCCTGCCCTCAGAAAATCCCTCATGTGACCTGCAATAATAGCATCCTGATGTATTGTATCATCTACTCTCCTAGGAGATCTATCTCTCTCTTTGACAACCTCGTGTTCAACTTCCTATCTAGGTCCAAGTCGAGCTAGGACCTCCTCTAGTAAAGGATGTATCTGTGAACCCTCTACTCCTGACTCTTCGGGATTTTGTCCCTCATTCCTTTGATCCAACTGCTATGCCTGATCACTGTGATGAGGGCTTAGAGGGGGAGTAACCTGAGGGATTGGCCCTCGACCTCTACCATGACCTCTTCCACCTCGCCTAGGCATGTTCCTACACATAACAATAATGAGTCTTAGATACTAATCAACCAAGGCTAACAGTTTGCGACACTACGTACTAGGTCAACCTAATGGGCTCATGATTACCTAAAATGTCTAGTGTCTGTAACCTTGGCTCTGATACCAATCTGTAATCCCCTATCATAATAACCTAAGGAATGTTGCAATTGTGTATAAAAGTGAAATAATTTTTTTGTTAAAGTATTAATTTTAAGTTAATTAGTTACATACATTCATTAAGTTACGCGACGTTACACTACTTTGAGTTTCCATAGACGAGTTTAGTATTTCATATTGCACATATTAATTAACATTAACATAAAGGTAAACATTGCATTTCATTTGAAATTCCATTCAAGATAACATAAAGTACAAACTTGTTTCTTACATTGCATTTAATGAAATAATACAATACTCATTCATCTGATGAGGTGGATCAAATAATAGTTACAATTTACATTTACAAATGTTCACCTCTTATACAATTGAGGGATGATTTACAACACAAGTTTTACAATAATGTAATAAAGAAATTACATCTGTATCCAAGTACGAGCTCCCCATCCATGAAGCTCTCAATGCCATGATCACAAACTAGGGACCCAACAGAGTAAGGTGTACGTTCCACCCAACCATGTGGTACCCGTAGGTCCAGCCCCCGTGCTAGGAGATAGTAATATGGTTACCTAGACATAATCTACTAACCCTAGAGACAAGTACACAACTAACTAATGGTTACATTGCTTCCAGATTTAGACAATTGAATGTACTACATACACAAGGTTAACTGTTATTTTAGGTGGAGTGTCATCACAATATTGCAAAGGTTACCCTGGTGTTTCTTCGTAGGTTCTGGCCCCCAACCTTGGGTTACCCTGGTAACCTCTTACGAAACCCGACCCCGTTGCAAATCATTGTGGAATTGAATGTCTTTTGAGGAAACAACACATCGATTTTCCATTCCAAGCCTTCTCAACTTATACTCAAGACTAAACTAGCTCAAGAGTCTATAAGTGAGGCATAAACATCTTATTAAGAGTTTTAATTCTAACTACTGTGTTATTTAGTTATCACTGACTTACTAACTCTTTGTAAGTTACCCTGACACCACTTTGTGTGTCGGCCCTTACAAAAAGCCACTCCTCTAAACATAACAAAGGAATCTAAGTTTTATTGACTAAGTTTTACAAGGTGTACAAAAATACAACAAGAAATTCTACACTTTTCATAACAAACAACATTAACTATGTTCAGAAAATCAGGTATCTAACACCATGCTAATACCATGTACACATCCTTAGCTTACACATGAATTCAACTTAACAATCCCAATTCCCACATTTAACAATTTGTCTGGAAGACTTGCAAATCTACGACATTCCCGATTTAACCAACAAAAGAGAAAATGCTATTTAAAACAAATTAAAAAAAAACATTGGAAATCTACTTTAGGATTTACTAAATCCAATCAATCAAAATATGATGTACAAAACAAATCATCTAAATTAAATTTATTTTCCATTTAATTCGAAAGTAAAATCTAACAATTAACTCCAATTTTGCTTTCACGCAATATAATATAACTTTCAATTTATTTTCTCAATCTTAAATTTGACATGCAATTTTTTTTTTTAAAAAAATGAAAATTATTTTTCTAACTTAATAAATCTCAAATCTTTCCATTATTTATATACAACATATATACATATATGTTTATATATAAATATAAAAATATCAATTATTATATTTAATTCAATTAATATATATTCATACTCATAGATATAGATTTATATATATATATAATAATATATATATAAATAAATAATAATAAAATCAATTTTTAAAACATATATCACTTAATTTAAATTTAAAGGAATTTAAATGAAATTTAAAATAAAGTTAAAACTTTTAAACCTGCCACCCCCAAATCGCGGCCTCCCTTTGGGGAGGACGTAGCCCGCACCAGGGCTGTTGTGCGCAGCCATGGTCGCTGCGCCCACCAAGGAAAAAGATGCGGAGGGTTTCGGCCCTCCCCCAAACACTGTTTAATTTATTTGTTTTTTAATTTATTTTTTTAAACATTCGCCATACGGGGATCTCAATAAAAAAAAGTGATTTTAATTTTCTAAAAGAAACTACAATAAAGAATTTCACCTGTACGACGATTCAACACAATTTTAATATAAATAAACTAAGATCCTTTCACAATTGAATTTATCAATATAATATATATGTTATATATACATATATATACATATATATTTATATATATACAATTCCTCAGGGTTTTCTGGAAAATTTTAGAGGGTTTTCTTTTTAAACAGATAAGTAAAATAATTTTCTACAGGTTACAATGGGAAAATTGGGGAATTTAACAAATTTCTTCCGGGTGCAGAGATTTTCATTCAAAATTTAATTCTACAGAGAAATAAGCTTTTTGAGTTTTAAAGGAAATCTACAATTCCTTCAGAAAATATACAGTTATTAAATTTCCCAAGATTTACAAAGATTTTAATAAAATTAAAACTTTCTTTTCTCTGACAATCTTTTTCAAATACAAACAAAATGAAAATCACAAGGAGAATACCTGTGTTCCTTTGCTTCAAAAAACTAACTGGTGATGAGAACCTCTGTTTCCTGTAGCTTCCAAATCCCTTCCCAAGAACCAATTCTCAAAACACGAACTAGAAACCTTCCACAAGTATACAATAATACCAAAAGCATATACTGAATTTTTAACCAAGCACTGATATTTTTCCCGTGAAGAAAAAATAGAATAGCATCCCTCTGTGTTTTTCCAGATCCATATTAACCTTAGGAAAATTCCTCAAAAAAAATAATAAATGCAACTTGCACCCATGTCGAGAAGTGCAAAATATATTTTAACCACTTCTCGGCAATCTTGCCTCTCAAGATTTGCATGGATTTAATTAATTTATTTAATTTTCCCATTTCCAAAAACAACATTTATTTACAATTTAAAATGCCATCTCCACAAAAATATTTTATTTAAATAAATCTATTCACACATAATTTAAAACAATATTAATTTAATTAATTTATTTATTTAATCAAATAAATTTAATCTTTATGATTAAACCATTTAACCAAACAAACTAATTAATTAATTAAATAACATGCAAAACTAATTTCTTTAACATTTAAAAATTAATTTAAATAATAGTAAATTAAAACATAATAAACTATTATAAAAATTGACATTTTTCCTTTCAAGCAATTAAACCAAATAGAAAAGTACAAGACAACCTATGACTCTGAACTAAAACAGACGATGTACTATGACTGGGTTATAGACTAGACTAGGATGAACCAAACTACTACCTCCCAATCAACATATTCATTGAGTCTTGACACGCTCAGACCTGAGTAACTAGGTGGAGTCGGTGTCATGTACCTGCAATCCTGCAACCAGGCAAATAACATGCATATATATATAAACCATTGTACAGGCACACCGTGCAGAGAAAATCACAGACATCACAAGGCACTCGCAAGCGAGTGATGCAATTCCATTCTCCACACCAATACATGTCACATTAGACTGATGAATTAAATAACAGTTAGTCCATCATAAACATATACATAGCAATAATCATCTGAAAGTAAACATCTATGCTATATCAAAGCATATCAGAAATCAAATATTGCAATAGAATGTATCATCATGTCACAAATTAAATCCACTGTCACTCAAAACCAGCAATCAAAATATCCAAACAAAGTACCATAGTCTAATAGTGTGGAAACATAACAGCAGAAAACATAAGCATAAATGGAGGGGTACTACATGGGGGAAGATATGTTTAGGAAAACAGGTTTTTATGAGGGTGAAAAGAAGGAAAGGCCATAGAGAGGACAAATTTACTGGCCTCTATCATAGAGGAAATTCAAGGACACGTAGTCTATGTTCTCGATGTTAGCCTCAGTTTTTGTGTTCGATGACGATGAATAGGTTAATCCTTTCAAGTTTTCCTTAGGCCTTGTGCTCAAAAGAGAAATGGTACAAAGATGCTACAATTTTTTTGAAGTAATGGTTGGGAATATGAAGTTGTAGTTGAGAAACTATAGTATGGAGTCCAAGTTCAGGTATTCTTCTATTTTGGTTCATTTATTATTGCATCAAAATTTTGAATGGCTAGGGAGAAATGTGTCAGTATCTAGGATGGATGAGAGAGGCTATATCCAGTAAATCTTTATGTGTACCCTCATGTTTTCAAGAATAAGATTACTATTAGCTTGCAAATCCTTTTCTGAGACCAGTGCTACAAGATTTACTGCCTTGCCCCATCGGTCATTTTTATCAGAAGGTTATAGAATGGATAGACCATCCACCGATCCTAATGGATTACTTCATCGAAAAAGATTTCACATTTATCAGGTTTCATGTATTCTTTAGGGAAGTCTTCTGACTCCCCATATTTGTAATAGACCAAAATTTTGTGCTAGAGGTTTGCAACAAGTGTCCACTGTCAATAGAATCTATAGTACGAGAAGGAATAAAGAAAATATTTTTGATCTTCCCCTTATGATTGCAAAGATTCAAGTTGTACTAAGCAAGCAGAAGGTTGAGGATGAGATCCAAAATCATTTGATGACTTTAGGTTTGGTCCTCATTTGTGACAAATTGAATTATAACCCAGATGGGAATTTTAGCTTAAGGTAGGAGTTCAGGGAGTACTTCCAAAGGAGGATAAATCCTACTCGAGAAAGTGAAAAAATATACATCAACCTGGCCCATATACTAGAAGAACAGCCAAAATGGCTATGTTTTTATGAGCCGTAAGAAAAAATTAGAGAAATTTCCTAATGGGAAAATATCTCAGTGCATAGTTGAGGTGTGAGGGATGGTTGGAAAGAAGGAAGGCAGACTTCTAGAGGTTTCAACAAGAGATGAGGAATACAGGTGCTTTGTTCGATAGTTTATAGCTTGATGAAGAGTTTGAAGATACATATGATAAGGAAGTAGGTTCTAACAATAGAAATCCTGAGAAAAGCCATGAAATTGAAGAGGAACAAGTTCCACTCATAATTCCTAGACCTTAAGAACCCAACAATCGAAGAAATTTGGGGCTAGGGGTTCTAGAGGTCTTCTCCACATTCCAACCCTGAAGCAAACCAAAGGAGACCTAACAATCCCCAAAAATTTCCTCAGCTTCTGCTGACGTCCAAATGTTGGAGGAATCTATTGGAAGGAGATCAAAATATATTGGCTCTAATCATGAGAAGGGGAGGAAAATAAAAGACTTAAGTACCCCTGATATGTTGATTCGTGATGAGGAAGAAGTGTAGTACACCTTGCAGAATCTTTCATCAACTACGACTCAGGTAAGTTTTCATCCCCCTCTTCTTCCTATTTCTACATCTCTGATTCAACCCCATTCTTTTCTCATTGGAAATAATCCCCCATCCTTGGTTCTTGAACTAGTAGTAATAAATGCAACCCTTGCCATTCAAAATCAACCCATTGAAGCTTTCCTAGGAACCAAAGGAGCGTCATCAGCTGCGACTATTGTTGTGTCGTTAATTGCTTGTCTAAAGCCCCCATTGAAATCACTAAAACTATGAATTTTACCATTACTCCTAGCCTATCTACTTCCAGGAAGGCACCTCTCCATCAGCCTTTTTCCTCTTGTACTCCTATTTTTTCTTCCCCTACTCCTTTTGGCATTCTACCTTTTTCTATGATCACACTGCCATTTGCATCTCCTCATGCTTACGTATATAAAGTCTTCCCTACCATCACCATTTTTGGAGTATCCCTTGGTGCTCTCATTGTAGCTCAAAGTGATGATGTCCCTTAGAATCTTTAAGGTCATTTTGATGCCACCAAATAGGCCTAAAACATCACGAAGCTTAAATTACTATCAAAGAGTGTCAAAAGGCCTACCGCCAAGAGGATTGAAGATTTTTTTAATGATTAGCGGAACTCCCTACTGATCACCACAATGAGGACCCTAGTTTCCAAACCTAAAGGGAAAATGTAGATGGAGGACTATGACATCCATGTCATGGGCTTGGATTTGAGTGAAACTTTCCCACATGATAAAATGGTCCTAGTCAAAGCCACACAAAAGGTGGTATATGTTGATTATGAACGATTGGATAGGAAATTAAGGAAATGTGAGGCTGAGTTGGAAAATGTAAAACAGATAGTGAGTAGGCTGCAAAATGAGGTCTGAGCTAAAAAGGTTGAAATAACCTACATTAAACAAATTCAAGGCCAACAAGGAGAAATGTCCAAGTTTCTTCCAGATACCTGAAATGAACAGGTTCAACTTCATGCTGAAAATGAAAAATTAAAGAAAAGTTTGAGTGATGACAGATCCAAAAATATTGATGATCTACGAAGACTCCAGATTGAGGTGGAGTCAAGACAGGAATTTAGAAGACTAAGATTTTAGTTGGAAAACACTCTTTGAGAGAAAGTTCAAATAGAAGAAAATACTAGAGTAAGAGAGGCTCATTGGAACTAGGAGTTAACTATTGCAAGAAGATATGGATCCTTCTCCGTAATGAGAAGGTTAGTGGCTATGCATTGGGAGTAGATAGTGGTTGGCGCATGCATACTCAGGCCCACCTTATAGTTCTTATGGGACATACAAGAACTGAATAGCAAATTTGGTCCAATGGTTGACCACTTCATACAAACATGTTCACCCCAGGTGGCAAACTCCCAAAGTTTTATCTCCAAATTAAGAATTGCCACCGATCAGGTTCTAAGAAGAGTGGGAATCCCTGATCGAAGGTTCACCTCCTTCAAAGCCAAGGAAATCATCAATTTACACATGGTTGTGGTAAAGTGCAAGGATCATCAGATGACATTGAATAAAAGAGTCATCGAGATCAAAAAGGATTTTGTTGTCCCAGTTGGTTTTGGGTAGCCTCCTCTTCTCTCCCCAGATGAAGACACGCTAACAATGGAGAAAATCAACAAGGAAATCTGATGAAAGATCCAAGCCACTGTTGAACTTCCAAACTGAAGTGTTGTACCCACGGTGGATGATTTTGAGCATGAAATCTATCCTCTTTCTTGGCTCTATTATTGCTTGGGTGCAATCTCTTGCAGATGGGGCGCCATCTCTTTCAAGGATATTTTTTATCTCGAAAAAACATATAGGAAAATCTAGACACATGTTCTACCAACTAATGTAGATTGTGAGGCTCAACGCACTACTTTCTTCAAACTCCAAGAATAGCCAGAGGCCTAGGTTTGAATCTCCATAGAAGCAAAGACCCTTGTGAGTCGCCAGAACTGTAATTTTTTTTTCCCTAGTCATTTTTTTTTGTTTTCATAAATGTTTCCAGTGTTGGGCTCACCCACACTCAAATAAAATTAGTGAAAAGATGTACAATGTTCCAAGTGGTGGTTGCACGACTTTTACCTTTTGCATCTTTCTTTTGGGAGAAGGTTCAAGACACGTGTTTTCTTGTCGAACATTTCCTTGGTAGCTATATTTGCTAGCTCAGGAGTTTCTTCCCTACTGACATGTCATCTCCTTGTGGTGATTTATTTGCACTGCCTATAAGGATATCTGATTGAGGAGTTTGTCTGAGCTGGCTTGCCTTTCTTTTCTCCTCTAATTTTTTGTGACAATAGTTTTGAGATGACACCTCGCAGTAATGAGGTGAATCAATTTTTTCTAAAATTAAAGCAATAGATGAAGAGTTAATGCAAAGATCTTCTACAGTGTAACTAAGAGTCTGTGTTTGAATCGTGCGCTATCAACTATCAATGCCTGGCAGTAATTACTTCTGGATTGAGGTATTTTTTCATTTCTTCAAATGGCTATAAAGGGAAGGAGATGAAATCGATGGGAGCATCATGATGATTTTTCAGAAAAGATTTTTCTAGGAGGAAATTGTTTTCTTTGAAAAGAGGAAGTGGTTTTCTTTTTACTTTTTCTTAAAGCTTTAAGAACTATATTTTAGAAGCAAGTTATAGAACTACTTTATTTTAGAAAATAATATCTATTAAGGTTTAAACTATTGTTGGATTGGCATCTAACCTTTTTTTCAAAGTTCATTTTTAATTAAAGAACAAAATATTGAGGAGAATTTATTGAGACTGTGCATGTATGGCCTTTTTTAAGATTTCTTTCTTTATACTATCATTTTTTAATGAAACACTGTGTCTTGCAAGCTATATTCTAGTAGTTTAAATAGAGGATTTCTATGCTTTATACTTGTGCTATGGAATAAAATCTCTAAGAGAAACCAGACTATGTCATTGGACTTTTTTGTTAACTTTGAAGTTGTTATTCTTCTATGCTATGATGTATTCGGAGACAAAGTTACTATAATTTCTAAAATATTATTCCTTTACTACAAGGAATTTTTATGTTTGATCAGACCTCAATGAACATTTCCTATGGAAAGATTTGAAAGTTTGCATTGTGCTTGATGTTAGCCTTTTTTGTTCATTCTCTTTCAAATAATGAGGGGTTGTGGCATTTTGATCATAGGAATAATTTTAGTTTGAAATGTTGTAAAATATTTGGCGTATCGCCTTTTATGTTTTATATTTACATTTTCCTTATCTCTTATCTCAAAAAACCCAAAAGAAGAGCCAACTTTCTATAAAAAAATTGGAGTTATTCAGTAAGACACAATTTGTCCCTGACACGCTAAATTTTCCATAAGACTATTGGAGAGGTGCAAGCTTTGATGATCAACACTAAGCATTTGATTTTTATCTTGTTCTTTTTATGCCTGTGGTGGTTTTAACAACTCTATAGCTTATAAGTTATAATTCCTTGAAAGAAAAATATTGTTGATGGTGTTGCTTTTATCTTTGAATTAGTGCCATGCATACATGGTATGTGTCTAACAATCAATTCTCTCTTTATGTCGATGTATTTGAATATCATATGTTTTATAAATACTAGGAGTCTACTATATTTGTTCCATTGAATGGAAATGGTGCAAGCTTAAACCTATTATCGAACTCACCAGGTTGCACCCTGTTTGCTTGGTTTCTTTATTCAATCTAATTTTGAATTTCTTTTTTTACAATGAGTCTTTAAAATAATCAATTCTTATATTACCAAGCTATATGTTTATTTATATATATTTAAGCATAATTGTATTTATAATAGGAAACACTAAAATTATTAGACAACAGATTGATAAAAGAAATAGTTAAAACATTTGTTATATAGAAAATTATGAGTTACCGTGTTAAGATATGTTAAGTGAATTTATTGGTAATAATGTATGTCAAAAATATAAGTAATCGTGTATGGAGTTTAAATAGGAATAAATTGTTATTTTATTTTAAATGTGTAATTAGGTATAAATAATGTTTTCTTAATTTAATTAGATGACTTCATGGGGTGTGCTAAATAAAAGGTAGTTGGTTATTTTAATCTTCTTTATAACTATTACTTTAAGTATATGGTGTAAATGAAAGAATATTTGAATGGTTTCCTTATTTATTTTAAAAGATTTTATAATCAATTTACAAATAGAATGTCATTGATTATTTTTCGATACTCATTAAAATTTATTACTTTGTATGAGTTAGCAAAATAAAGTTGACTTTCAACGATTCCCTGAAGTTCTATTTTCATTTGTAATATTTTCTAATTGAGGAGGTTTTGTGCAATATAATAAATAAATAAATCTATACATGTATATATTTATTTGTTGAATACTATATGAGTAATTTTTAGAAGGATGATATTTAAATCAATAAATTTATAAAATGATTAAATAAATTTAATTAAAATTATGGAATTGATTAAAATAATTAAGACGAAATGTGTCTTTGAAAGTTGCTTTATTAATATTTAGAATGGTGAAGTTTAATGTAATTGATTGTTTTATTAATATCTCATAAGAAGAAATTATTAATATTTAACTAGTTGATTGATGTGATTTTTTTTTTCTGTATTATATATAAGGGGGTCACAAAAGAAAAAAACTAGTTACAATGAAATGTACAAAACAAGAGAGGTCAGGCCTCACAACAGGAGCATCATGAATCTACATATTAGAGAGACCTATACAAAGATACAAGAAGGAGACCAAAAGACTAGTGTAAGATATCATCATGGGTGTCCACCGAGGCATTCCACCCCATAGAACCCTCCATCCACACAATGTTTTTCTTCTCCAGGATTTGCACAAGCATAAGGATTTGGTCCTTATTGGAGTTATTGTTTTCCTTAACCTCCTGGTTAAGCATTTTTCATGTCCTCTCGAACATCTGTAGGTTATCCATGTTCTCCCTCCAAGCATAACCATCCTTCATCTCAAAGATGAAGAAAGTGGCATATCCCATCTTCAGGAACCTTTTGAGCTTTTCCTTTTCAATCAGCATAGTAGTATGAACCTGCAAGAAGATTTTAAAATATGTGAATTTTTGAAAAGACTCAGTAAGAACTCTAGGGTTGTTTTGATATCTTTCCTCATTTCTACATTTCTAAATCTACCATAAAATATTAGAGGAGAGAATGTTCCAAAAAAGATTAGTATCTTATTTTAGCCCATCAATATGCCTAGTAATAATTTCAAGAATATTAATATTCATAGGATAAGTGATACCAAACATATGCCAAAATTCCTTAGCAAAAATATAGTCAAAGAGAATGTGTCTACTAGACTCAGGTAATCTGCACAGGTTACAGTAATCAGCCATAGAGTTATCTTTTCTAATTGGGAACCTATCAAAAACCAACAGCCATTTAAAACATTTTATCTTAGGCTTAGTGGGGCCTTTCCATAATATATCAAAATATTTCTTCCAAGAGCAGATGTCAGGGCTGGAGTACCAAACAAAACTGACATGGTCAATGATGGCATTAGTATATCCAATCACCTTGTAGATATTTTTAGCTTTGATTTTGGAGATAATGGTCCCATCCGGCCATTTACAGCTTAAATATCTATGAGAGTCCATATGGCAAGAAGTAGGAAGGTCCTTGGTAGCTTTAAGAATCATATTATAAGTTTTCTTCTAGGAGGCTAGGACATCAAAATTGCTTCTAAGATCATCCCAACTGATTATCTTGTCATGCTCAAAGAGGTAAGCCAATTGAGAAATGCCCATATTAGACCAATATCTAGTAGAGAAACCTTGGGAGAGGGAAAGGGGTTTGCCAGATGAGTGTAAGTTCCACCAGATGGACCTTTCACCATATAGTTGATTATCATCATGGAAGGCCTTGTTAGTAATATATTTCCTGACATGATCCCAAGCTTTCCATTTGGATCTAAGGATAGCAAATCCTTGTACAACAATAGGAAAGTTGCCAATAATTAGATCATTAAAAGGCAGATTCTTCCAAGATCTTGCATTTTTGGGGAATCCCCTTTCTATATTGTTCCTAACCAGGATCTTCCATGGATCATTACCATCCATAGAGTGAAAAATCCACTTGACAGCAAGAGAAATCCCTTGGAGTTTAAGATCCTTCAAGCCCAAGCCCCCAAGGAGCTTATCAGTATGGCACCAATGCCATTTAACAACATCCATCTTTCTATTTCCTTTGCCATCAGACTAGAGAAACTTTCTGACAACCTTTTGAATTTCCAAGATTTGGTAATTACTGAACATCCAAGCTGAGGAGTAGTAGATATTGTAGGAAGAAAGAATTTTTTGGCAGACTTGAACTCTGCCAGCCAAGGACAAGGATCTATTGTGCCACTTATCCAACTTAGTGATTTTATCTTTAACCCAAGACCACATATCCTTAAGGGAGGGTTCAATAGAAAAAGGTATGCCCAGATATCTTAGAATTTTATGTGGACCTCCCCATTGAAAATCATAGTTTTTAAACCAGTTAGGGGGTTGTTCATCCCATCCAAGACATATAGATTTGGAGTGTGATAAACAAGCACCAGAAATAGTACAAAAAAAATTGAGTTTGTTTTTCAGCGCTTCAAAGTTGTCAGCAATAGCTTCAAAGAAAATAGTAGTATCATCAACAAATTGGCAGTTTATAAGTTCTTCATTATGAGGGAGAGATATGCCCCTGAAAGAAGGGGAGATTGAGTTATCTCTAAGAATGTAGTATAGGGCATCAAAAGCAATAACAAAGAGGGTAGGGGCCAAGGGGAAACCTTGCCTGATGGATCTACCAAGGGGGAAGGAGTTTGAAAGGGAGCCATTAACATCAACCTAGGAAAAAGCATCATTGAGCAACATATTAATAGAATTGCAAAAGACACTAGGAAATCCAAAAGCCTCAAGTAAAGCTCCATTCCACCCTATCATAGGCTTTTTTGAAATCCAGAAGAAACATAGTAGAGTTTTGCTAGGAGTAATTGGCCCAATTCATGGCTTCCCAACTAGTGATCAAATTCTCAAGAATATACCTTCCTTTAATGAAATGAGTTTGGGCAGAACAAACAAATTTGGGTAGGATATTCTCAAGTCTCAGAGCCAGGATCTTGGCAAAAATTTTATAGGAAACATTACAGAGAGTGATGGGTCTCCAATTCTTAATGAGATCTTTGTCCCCATCCTTAGGAATCAACTTAATAATACCCCCGTTGATGGAGCTACCTAGGGAACCCCTAGCTAGGGCTTCCGAGTAGATATCTTGAAGATCTTTGCAAATCCAACTAATATTGGCCTTGTAAAACTCCACAGGGAGGCCATCGGGCCCAGGGGCCTTATCATTATTAAGGGAGTTAATGGCTTTTTCAATTTCCTCCAAGGAGATATCTTTAGACAGTAGGTTAGCATCTAAAGTTGAGATCCTGTTAGGGATAAGAGATCTACATCGATTTCTAAGGGAAGGAGCCTCCTCCGAATCCTCAAAGGCAAAAAGATTTTGGTAAATTTAGCAAAGGCCTCTTTGATGTTGTCAAGGTTAGTTATTTCTTGATTATCAACTATAATTCTCTCTATAGTTTCATTGGACTGTTTATGCTTGATGAGGTTAAAGAAAAATTTAGAGCCACGATCACCAAACTGAAGCCAGTGAGCACATGATCTAATTTTGGTGCCTCTAGTTTTAACTTGCTGGTGTTGTCTAAGGGCTTTCTTAGCATTAATCACCTGAGAGATGAGATCATAGTCTGAGGGATTGGCTTGGATGTTAGTTTCAACTTTCTAAAGGTCAGAGGAAAGATTTTTTTCGGTAAACCTATAATCTCTGGCCCTTTTTTGGCCAATGGTCTTTAACAAATTCTGCCAAGCGAGAATGTTCATGTTCCATCTATCTATGTGAGAGTTGGTGGGAAAGTTATTCCTGTTAATGAGTCTAATGATATGAATGGTAATAAGAGTGACTACATCTTTAAGAAGACTAGTATTAAGGATAAACGTGGGATTGGAGCCTTTGCTGTGCATAGGGGAAGTATTAAATCTAATACAGGTGGAGATAGGATGGTGATCGGAGAGGGAAGTGGAGGTGACGAGGACAGAGTTGCCCAGGTTATCAAGAAAAAAAAATGAAATTTTTATTAGCATAAAAATGATCAAGTCTAGAATATATTCTAGAGGGACCTTGTTGGAAATTACACCAAGTATGCTGTAGAAGCTAGGATTCATGTCTTTATTTCTAGCCAAGGGGTCAAAGAGATGTTTGGCATTTTTCATTCTATTCCAATGAGCTTTTTCCAGGTCTTTCTAAGCAAATAGAAGACCACCAACTTTGTCCTCCTGAGATTCAACCATATTGAAATCCCCACCCACAAGCCATGGTATATTAGGGAGAGCAGCCAGCCAGTCCCAGAGGCTCGCTCTCTCCCTAAAATAATTCGAGGTATAAATAGAGCATATGCCAAAGACATTGTTATTGTAATTAATAGTAATCCACACTACTCTGTTACAAGGGGAGAGCCCATTTCCAGTTATATAATTCTCCCATCTCACGTTAACCAGAAGCGCAACTCCACCCCTGCCCATAGGGTGGTTAGTACAGTACTTGATGGCATCTTTCCAAAGGAAGTTAAGATTGGATTCAAGAATGAATCCAATAGCTTTAATCTCTTGCAACATCAAGAAGTCCATGGAATTACAGGTATCTAAATACCACTTAATAGAAAACCTCCTTTCAGGGGATTCAAGCCCCCTTATCTTCCATGAAATGCAATTCATGAGGAAACATGTGGGGGGGGAACAATGATCTGCGGACCCCACAAGTGGGGCCTTATCAACATAAGGGATATCTCCAAGATTTTTACTTGAGGAGTTCTTATTTTTGGAGCCCAAATGCCTTTCCCATTGTTTAGATGTGGGGAAATCACCCTTGAATTCATCCTCATTATCTGAACTAGCAAGCGACAAGATATCCACATCCATGGTCTACTTTGGGTGGAGATTAGTGGAAATAGAGTACTTATAGGCAAGCATGACCTCAAGCAAATAGTCATCACTAAGCTCTCTGAAGATCTTACGAGGGAAGTTTTGGGGAGGGGCTGAGTCAATGCAACTATCAGAGAGGTCCTTATGGATCAAACTTGTTGGGGGGAGCAAATTTGGGTTTCCTGTGAGATGGCTAGGATGAGGTTGTCCATGTTGGGGGCTAACAGAGCATTCAAGGACATGGAGCCCACAATAGAGGTGTTAACTTGCTTATTGGTCCTTCGTCTACACTTATTGGAAGTTTTGGCCATGGTTTGGAACCTACCATTTTGAGTCTCATTCAGAAAGGACAAGAAGTTAGCCAAGATTAAGGTAGGGGAAATGGTAGCAGTGATGGACATGGAGTTGGAAGCCATAGTGGGGGGATTAGAAGGCTTAGCTATATGAGGGGTTTTGTTCACTGAGGATTCCACATTAGGGTTAGTAGTATAAGTGGATTTTTGGAGAGGCAAGGGCATAGCCGACATTGATTTTTTCTTAAGGATGGGGCAGTCCTTCCTCAGATGCCCTTCCCTTCTACACAAGAAATAAGTGTTCAGACCCCCGAGAATTTCAATAGGACAAGAGTAATTATCTTTAGAGATGTTAATGTTAATATTAGTTGGAATCTCTTTACCAGGATTCAAAGAGATAAGTATCCTAGCATCTATATGAGGAACCAATCTCACAGTGTCATCCATTCGAATGACTTTACCAAGTGGTTCAAGCAATTGGGGAATGAAACACCATAGAAATGGTAGGATATGTTTAACCAATATCCATCGAGGGGTTGAGAGGGCAAGAAATTCCTCATGAATGGCCTTGGGAGACCAAGCCAGGGCGTGAAAGGAGGTAGAGCCCACGGTCAAGTCTTGTTTTTTAAGAACTTCAGCCTGGGATTCATGATTAGCAAAGAAAATCACATATAGACCTTTTTGAATTTTTCTGCAAAATGAAATATGGAAACCAAGTTTCAAGTTCCAATAGTTATGGAACCAATCATCTAAGAATTTCTTGGGAGGGAATTTATCCACTTCAACAATAGAGAAGAAAGTAGCAGAATTCCTTAATCTATTTTTTTCCTTCACAATTTCAACAAGCATTTCTGGATTTGGAGAAATAGAGAAAGGTAAAGGAACAACCCCATTGTTCTTACTAGATTCACAGGCTCCATGAACACTCGACAAGTTAAACCTTGCACTCGCGTCAAGTGAAATAACAGAGTTAGCAACCACCTCGGAGAATGATTTGGGTCTTGCACACAATGAATTGTTTGCGGGATTAACTATGCTTGGTATGTTAGAAGCCATTGATGCCCTAGGCACAGCTGAAGAGGAAATAGGGCATACAGCCTCTGCCAAGTGGCAGAGGGAAGAGGGAGAGGTTGTATTCATATTAAATGCATTAAAAGAGAAAACAAAAAGGAGCGAGCACACCTTTCAATGCACCGTCGCCGTGGGAAGGCAATTACTTATCACTATATTTTGCCAGTTTTCACAAGTTTTCACTAGTTTTCGCAAGTTTTTGCTAGTCCTCAACTATCATGTATATTTTTATCTATTTTTCATGATTTATGGGATTTGATTTGATCATTCATTTTTATAACTAAATAATGATACTTTAAAAGCTAGATTATTGTTTTAATTATGTTAAGAATATTTTGTAACCTTACATATTTTATTTAGTTAGAATAAATGTTAAATAGAAATGTATTATTTGAAAATATTTTTCAATTTCTTTGCAATGCTTAACGTTTCTCGTGGTGATGAATGTGATTTTTCCATTGATGTTATATTTTTTCAAAAGAAGTGTTAAATGATGTTTAGTTTATGGGTTGGTTTATGTTTGTGTTGACTTTGAGTCACAAGAACCCAAGTTCTTATTCTCATTTTTGGGTGGATATTTTCTAGTAACTTCTAGATGCTAGGCAGAAAACTTGCTCATTTGGGTACTCTATTTTTTTAGTGCATCAAGTGATTTATGTAGTTTATGTGGTGGGTGTTACCTCCTTTGTTCTTGTTTCAATGATATGGAATGGGTTTATGAGACGGTTCTTGCCTCACATTATGTGTGTTATGTACACCTTGATTTTTATGTGAGATGAGGTACATGCCTTGCATGTTTTGGCTTGGGTACCTGTAGGGAGAGTGGCTCTTCATGGGGTCTGACACACAAAGGGGATATCAGGATAACCCATGGAATATTTTCTTGAACAAGTGATAATATAATTAATGAACTAGCGGATTTAGGTAGTTAAACACTAAACAAGATTAATTATGTGCCTCACCCATACCATTAGTGCTTTCAAAGGCTAAGGATGGGATGAGAAGACCTAGTTGGTAAGATTACTTCCTTGTCCTCACAAAAGGTAAGTGGTTCTCTATGAGTCACCCTATTGAGCGATGCCTTGAGATAGGCAATCAAGATAACCATATATGGAGGTGGCACCTTGTGATAGGTTATTTGGATAATCCATGTAAGTCCATGTGATGAAACTCTCCTACAACACCTATTTATTTTCCCTTTTTCAGTTGCCTCTAGGAGTGTTGTTTGTATTTGTTTGATGTTGTTTTATGTTGGTGTTGTGTTAGAATTGTCTGCTTGACCTTTGCTTGGATGTGGGTCCTTTCTTGTCTTCTCCTATCATGGGGGTGGAACTTCAGGTCCACGTGGTTAGGTGGAATGTGTTATACACCCCATTGGGTTCACAAGTTGTGTTCATGATGCATAAGTGGATGTAGAGTTTCCAGAGTTTCACTTGGTTGAAGACTATTCTACACTTGTACCTTATTCTTCATTGTTGTATTATTCTTGTACTTAATGTACTCTTCTCGTTGATATAAGGGGAACATTATGAAATGTATTATTGTATCTATAGAAATATGCTCCACAATTATAATATTGAACTATGAGTTGAGATTTAATAGAATGATGTATGTATCTTTTTCATCTCCAATGATCATGGATGGTTATAGTATGTTATCATTATGATATCTTGTGAATATACACTTCTATTGTTATCTACTTAGCATTAGCTTTAATTATGTTATTGTTTGGGAAGGTTTAAGTGTAATGTAACCATGTAACCCCATGAGACTAGTTAGGTTTTTTTATGTAATGTATGTTATGATCATCTTATATAATGTATGTTCATGATCATCTTATGCAATGTTCTTCTTTCAAAAAACAATTGTGGTATTTTGTTGTCCTTTAGGTTTCTTACAATGAGGAATTATAGAAAAAAAAAGAATCCTTGATTTATTTCATTCACAACTCATAAAACAAGCATAGGGAGAGATAATAACCATGAAATTGCTATCACTCTATATTGTATTTTCTATGTTGTTATCAAAATTATATACATGACAGTAAACTTTGAACTTAAGACAAAACACAAAACATTCTTTGTATTCCTATTACAATTTACTATGTCAATTAAATTTTCAACGAACTCCTGCTTCTAGCCATGAACTCTTTCTTATAGAGATGAACTAGCAAAAAAATCCTTAGGCTAGGAAGCACACATGTCGAAACCTCATTGGATTGTTGTAACAAATATTCCCTTTTTAGTTATACTTGACTCCTCAGGCAGTGAAAATAAACATGAGGGAAAATTAACCCTAACTCATTTTACAGATCAAGTCTGAATTTAGAAAGGAATAATTAGTTTATTATAATAGCTTCAAAATATTCCCCACATGCTCAAAAAATGTTTCCCATGAGAAAACTAGTCAGCAAAATTACAAAATATGGAAAGAAGATAAGAAAAAAAAATTGACTTATCCACATCAACACTTTATGTGACCCATTCTAAGTTGAGGAGAGAACAATATCTTGCAATATTTTATAAAAATACTAATCTACAATATATTTAGGCTATGCATTATTTTTTTCCTATTCATTATTTATCCCCACACTGATTCATTTGGTGTACGTTTCTAATTGGGAGTTATACTCCTCCTTAGTTGGCCACTTCACATTTAATAAATTTTGCACTTCAATACTATGTCGAGAGTATCTAGCATTAGTTAAGGCCCTAACATATTTTACAAAAATGTCCATATTTTTTTCAGTCTCCACCATTGTATCAATATTTGAATTCAACAGGATGTAGTTAGTGGCAGTCAATGTCAACATAGCTACTGTAAGCATACCTCCCAAATCCTTCTTCAAGACGTCAAATGGCTGAAAATCACCTTTAAAGATCAACACCTCAGGCATACCACATTCCTACATATTTTTAAATAACTTTAGCTTATTTTGGAGCTGCACACCTAGCTTTCCATGAAAGGTGGTTATCTCATTAACTGAATCAATATTTTGCAAGATTTTAGGGATGCTAGTAGGTGCCTCAGGATACTCCTTGATTTTGGGTATCATTTCTCTTAAAGTACCCACCCTAGTACTCTAGTTGCTCCATTCATTCTTGAAGGCTTCTTGTACCTGCAGATACTTTGTGTTTTCTTCATGATTACTCTTATAGGTAGCCCAAAAGTCATCAGCCTTGTTGACCAACTTGGTCACCCTATGCTTCAATACATCCTCCAATATCTCATCTTCCACCTTAACAATTTCAAGTTTAGCCTTGAAAATTTCCTTTTTAGTACTCAAAGAATCATTCAAATATTTAATTTTCAAGGCAAAGGTTTTTCTATACTATGTGGACAAGTCTAAGGAAAAAAAGGATTGCAAGGATAGTTTCCTTATTGCGTAAATATCCTAAACAATGGACCTCATCTTATTTATCTCATCCAAGGCCTTATTGTATTCCTTCACTAGAGAACCATATTTTTTCTAAGAAATCTATTTAGTGTCTACACTGAGCATTGGAACATGAGCAGTTAACTTAGTTGCTTGCACAGGAGTTATATTTGTGGCCCTTTTTACCACCAAGGAATCTATAACCTCTTCAATAGACCTAGAAACCTCATGAATTCAAATATTAGGTGCAATAGACCAAATTACAAGAGTGTGCAACTTTGGATTATATCCAGATCCAAACACCTTATCCTCAAAATGCTCCTCAGATATTGAATCTAGAGGGTCTCTTCTTACTGCATCATATACTATAGCTGAGGTGATAGTGCATCCTAGTAATAACATGATTCCACTATCTGTAACAATTTTCCTAGCCTCAATAGGAGTAATAGCTTCAATTTCAGCTTTGATATTTTCTTCCTCTACTTTCTCAACTTCTTCTTATTGAGAAGGTTCAACACTAGCCCGAGCTAGTTCAAGCCTTTCCTTTATCTCTTTATTCCTTCACTGAGCCATAAATTCCTAAAACTACTTAAATTGCACAAACTTATCATCTGTAAGGAATTCATCACATTCATTGATCTTGGGATCATCATCACTTTGCTTATAATATTTCTACTTGATAATTCTATCAAGGGGAACTTCTAAACTAAAGGTTTCTTCAATATTTGGTGGAGGAAATTTCTTCTTCACCTCCTCATCTCCTAGCACATGCTCTCCCATGTTTTCCTCCCTAACTTCTTGAACATTTGTAAGCTACTCTAGGATATCCATAGCTCTTGGTTGTTGTTCTAGTAGAGCATGTGCTTTATCAGAAACCTCCTTCACCATCACCTTAAAATCACCATTTTGATAATCCCTTAGCTTTGTGAAAGCTCTTTCAAAAGGGTCTACAATTACATCATATGAACTTACATAAAAGGCATTCCCTTTCATGATACTCCCTTTAATTTCCATTATGG
The DNA here is from genome assembly GCA_007258455.2 of Sequoia sempervirens. Classification (NCBI taxonomy): domain Eukaryota; kingdom Viridiplantae; phylum Streptophyta; class Pinopsida; order Cupressales; family Cupressaceae; genus Sequoia; species Sequoia sempervirens. The sequence continues at coordinate 980,037,263 of VDFB02281492.1, forward strand.
ATGTTCACTCTTTCTTTCTAGATATGACAACCTCATCACTTGTCAAGTTTCTCAATACATCATCCTTCTATAAGAACTGATGATGTATCATTGATAATTTTTTATCCTTTCTCTTTCCATACACAAAATTTTCCATATCACAAAGCCTAACCTCATCAGTAGGCAATCTAAGATTATTTATCATGATCCAAAAAAATTCATACCCCTTAGGGGAAATTACTTTGAAGTAATCAAAAGTGCATTAGGGACTCACCATCGTACCCTTCTTGGGCTACATGAACATTTCATAGTCCATAAACATCAATCTACCACATGAGTTCCATAAAGGCCAATATGTCAAAGACATACAGGGGCAAACAATGGGGTGCCACCTTAGCCCCACAGGATTTTATTAGGGTATATTTTGAGTGGAGAAACTAATTTTCCCAATTATGTGTTGTATTTGATCTTGATATATCTTTTTGGTGCATGATACTTCTGATTGTTGGAGAAAGTCTAGGAATAGGTGCTACACACAACACTTCTAGAATACTAAGCCTAATAATATTAGCAAAGATGAGATAATTGGAATTGGGACAATCCTGATCCGAAATGTGTTTCCACACTTTTACTAGAAAAAAATTATTTTCATCATATCTTAATCTCAATTTCAACTTCCTTTTCCATCCATAATCACCCTCAAATAAGAGCATATGCATTAGTAGAGAATAATGAGGGAAATGCAAAGGGAGAACATCCTTTAAATTGAGGAAATCTTGATGGATTTGTTCAAAAACATACTTGAAATAATCAAAACCAGTGTTTTCATTATGACTCTATATATCCATTACCATTACCAATAAGTTATGGGCTATCCCTATGTAAATAATGATTTTGGCTTCCAAGGTCTTTCTTGCACTTCTAGGGTTTTTCACCTAAAAGGAGAAAGACAGACCAAAGTATAATGTAAACACTCAAAAAGGGATGTGATGTGGGTGTAATATGCCTAAATAAGTTAAAAAAAAGAATAAAAGTAATAAAATGGATCAATTATTAAATGCAAACTAGGATATGTGAAATGCTAGAAAACACAGTGTTGTATACAAACATGAACTAGAAATATGCACAAATGAAAATATAATTGAATGAGATTGAATGGGGTGCACCTAGAAACTGAAAGAAGATCTAATAAGGTTCTAGAATGTTATAGAATTAAATGTTGATGCTCATTGGGACTCATTCACCACAAATGGTGAATCAATCTAGGTTTTGGTAAAATCTACCAGAATAGGTTTTAGGATGTCGAGAACTAAAAACTACATAAAAAAAAATTTCAGCTTGGCAATGGGACTCATTCACCCTACTAGTGAATCAGTCCACCTATATAAATTTTCAATTGCAAATGTCAAATCTTTGCATCCTGGTCTACACTTTTCTACTTGTCAGGTTTCTAGATCTGAATATGCAAAAAATGGGTTGAAAAGGGGTTTTCAAGATCTAATTAGGGTTATGTTGACTTTGATGACTAAGATGAATTTTCCACACCTTTTTGACACCTTTCTCCTTGAAAGAAATTCCTACAAGACCTACAAACACACATGCAAATAGGTGAAAAGTGTTAAGGGTTATAGTAAAAGGGTTTTCCTTGGTCAAACCCCACTTTGGTAATCAAACCCTTGAGAATGAAATAAAATAAGAAAGGAATGATGAAAAAATAACATGTAAATGTCATAGACTCACAAAACCCTTGTTGTTGAAGTTTGAAGATATGTCAATGGCTGCTTCAAGATGCTTGATAAATTCTTGATTGAATGATGTTGTGATGCTTGAATGCTTGAATGAATGTATGGGATGATTAAGTGAATTGGATGAATTGGGGTTAAAATGAATAGAAAATCATGTATTTATACACAATTATGCCCTAATTTACTAAAAATACAACATCACAGGCTGACGTTAGGTCTTTAGGAATAAAAGCCTTCTTAGTAATTTGAATTTATTTTGATTTTTGTGCCAAGAGGGACTCATTCACCACCCTAGATGAATGGGTCCCACTCAAGGCATATGAGTAGGTGTTGGGAATTAATTTGTCTTTAATGTTGTTTGTTAGGGTTGTATTGAAAAATACACTTAATTAAGTCTTGTAAGCACATAAAGGGGTCAAATAAAGCATATTAAAGGTTTATTTGTTGATGAAAATCCTACAAAAATGTGAAAGTTTGTTACTTTTTTCTATTTCCACAATTAGTCCCCACTTTAGTGAGAGAATGAACTTCTTCAAACTCACACTAAAGTAGAGAAATGCATCTCAGGAGGGGTTTGAATTTACCAATTATTGGTAATATGGGACAACAACAATCAAGAGGGATGATCAAGCCCCTAGGGTGAATATCCCATGGAAAATCAATAATAAGCACAAAGGAAAACACATGAAAGTGATGAAAAGGAATGAAGCTTCAATCATCTATCTAGCTCATTGTGGATTAGATCTAGGTAATTTTTTTGGAACAAGAAATGTGTACTCACTCTGGGGTGATAGAATTCATGGTTTTCCATCGCAGGAAAAAGCCTAAGTATACTCATTTTGGGGCCATGAAACTTCTGGTTCTATGTGGGGTGAGAAATCCACAAGGTGGCTATGGGGAAAATTCATACCTCATAATGGGCTTTCCCATTCAACCATATCATAGTTATACCTCCTGATAACCTTAATAAGGTGCCGCAAAGGAGAATTTCATTTCATGCTTCATGAGACAAGTAAAGCTTTGTATAATTAGAACTCATGAACAAATGCAATGGTACCATAGGCATGGAAGTTGTGTTATGCAGGGTGGCCATGTAAATGAAAAATGTAACATGCAAAACAAATGTTAAAATGAGTCTTGTTAATTTCATGTGAGGTCTTAACTTAGGGAAAATTGTGTCTAATGTCTCCAAGAGAGGAACAATCAAGGAATTGAATATGCACAACTTAGGTGATGTAGTGTGTTGCATCAAGCCACTAAGAGGAATGTAATATGATAAGATAGATCATGCTTATGAAGGACATCATACCCAATGTCATACACAAAGTGAAAAACACATAGTATAAAGTAACAAGGCTACACTAAGAAAAAATAAAAACACAAATGAATAATTCCAATGTATTCCCCCACTTTAAAGGAATTTCTACACATCATTTTGTGAGAAATTAGTTTAAAGTTGCAAATGAAAAATGAAAAAAGAAACAAGACATGAGAGAAAACTCATAAAGCCCCTATGCCAAGTCTATGCTTTTGAGTAAGGCTACATCATGTTAATGAAAAAGGAATAAAAGAAAGAGGTGTTTCCCTCAAAAATAACACACCAAACACATAAGGGATCTATGGATTTGGGGTCATTATGTTTGTTGCTCCAATTTTTTTATTAAAGAGCTTTAAATTGTCATCATTCCCCAAATACACATAGAACTAGAAGTATGACACAAAGAGAGTGAAATAAAAAGAAAAATAAAGTCTAGTTTGGGTCAACATGGAAGAGACATAGGATGTCTCGATGCTTTTCATCATCCCTAAAAGGAAAACACAAGTGAAAAGAAAAAGAAAAGGTGAAAGAAAAGGAAAATATTTTGGGTCAACATGAAAGAGACATTATGATCTCAATGCCTTGCATCATCCCCAAAAGAAAAACAAAAAACAAAAGGGGAAAAAGTAAAAGGACTAATTGGGTCAACATGGAAGAGACATAGGGTGTCTCTATGCTTTGCGTCATCCCCAAAAGGAAAAACACAAAAAAGGATGAAAAATAAAAGGACCTTTTGGGTCAACATGGAAGAGACATAGGATGTCTCTACACTTTGCATCATCCCCAAAAGGAAAAACATAAAAAAAAGTGGAAATAAAAAGCAATGTATGACATATAGAAGAATGGAGGTACAATTAGAGGAATTACACAAAGAGAGAGAGAACATTAAAAATTATTCCATGAGGGAACACAATATGCACAAGAAATTGAAAATAAAATACAAAAGATTAGTAAGAAAGATTCAAGTTAGCCAATGAGTAGTTCATCCACCTCCCAATCATGTTTAGTGTATTGTGAGGGCGGTTGACTATCCAAAGGGACAATTGTAAGTGTTGAACTAGGGGAAGTACTAGGTTCTACACTTGTTGTAGGAGATTGGTCATTTAGGATCATAAAAGAGGAAAATAATGTATTCAGATCATGATGTACCTCTTCATCCAATTTAGAGATCTCATCATCATCATCATCATCATCTAGATTAATCAAAATAGGAGGATGGATGGTAATTTCCAATGAAGGGTGTATCGGGAGTTGTAGTTGCTGTTTTAGATCATTTTGTTGTGATTAAGGAGGAGGGTACTTATTTATTGCTTTTTTCAAAGGAGGATGGTGATTTTCTTTATTTTCTTCAATTTGTAATTGATGAGCAAGGAGACGACATCGACGCCTATGCTCCCTAGCACCATAGGTTCTTTTGATTCTATTTTGAAGTTGTGTAGGTGTAAGAGTAGGTTGATCCACCATAGGCTCCTTTTTGTCCTCAAGGGGTGGAATAGATGGGACCATAGGTTGGGTATCAATCACTGTCTCTTTTTCTTTATAAACTTGTTTTATGCAAGCGAGCATGATGGAATTTGTTTCATTATCTCTTAGATGTTTGGATGAGGAAGGTGAAGTGTTTATTTTTGGTTGATCTAGGGTTGGCATTTTAGGTTCCAGTTGAAGCATTTTATCATTGAGGATGGGTGTGTTGGAAGTCGATGAGGATTAGTTGTGGAGAGAAAATTTACAAATTTTCTTTGCATTAAACTTTTGATAAGTAATGAAAAAGAAGTCTTTGCGAGGTGTTATGGGTTCCAGGAGCTCTAGCCAAAAATATTGTAAGGAGAAGTTTCCTTTAGAAGAAAAAGGGTTAAAACCACTATGGTGAACAGTGAATATTCCATTGTCATGTGGAAACTTTAAACATTTGTGTATGATTGAAGGAACAAATTTCATTGAGTGAAGCCATGGATGGCCTAGCCATAAATTAAACTTATCTGATTGTTGAATGATGGAAAATGTTATATCCATTTTCTTAGGTCCTATATGTAATGGAAGGAAAATTGATTCTACCATAGGTCATGCAAAACCATTGTGTGTTTTGACTCATGCTAGTGGTTTGTCATAAATATCTTGATAAATATGATGTGATAAAAAAAATTCCTCAATGATCATATTCTTGCCACATAGGGGATCTATGAGTATCCCATTAGTCGGATTATCATAAATATGACTAGCTATGTAAAGAGAACCATAAAGAAGATTTGGAAGAATATCTTTAGAAGAGAATGAAATAACAATATTTTTCTTAGGTTTTCCCTTATGAGGGATAATGCCTATCACTCCTACTAGATCATCTATAGGATTAACATAAGTGGTATGTGGAATAGGATTAGGATGTTCAACAATTTTATGAATAGTCATCACATCACTATTTTGATTTTAAATGGCTTTGACAAATGAAATGTTATGTTTGGGAATTGAATTGCTAAAAAATTGAAAATTTTCATTGGGTGGGGCAACAAAAAAATTACCTTTAACATTGATATTTTAAATGGATAAATGGCTAGAATCAATTAGGTCTTGCACTATGTGTTTAAGATGCTTACACTATTTTGTGTCATGTCCATTTTGTCTATGATAATGGCAATAAGCATTGGGTTGAAAGTTTGGAGGAAAAGGTTTTGTTGGATCCAATGGTTTAACACTAGGTAAAGTAATCATCTATTGCAGCAATAGTTGGGTCATGGTGTTATGAAGAGTGCCCGGTAAAGGTATAAATTGTCTCTTTGGATCTCCACAGGTAAAAGGTATCACAACTTTAGGAGCTATTACTTTTTTTTTGGTGGGTTGAGGTGGTTGTTAAGGAGAGGTTGAATTGAAGAATCCTTTGTTTGGTTTTCAAAATGGTTGTGAATTCTTTGAAGTGCTAGGTTCAAATTTTTTAGTTTGGTTAGTAGTGGACCTAACATCACAACTACTAATCAAATTGTGATATTCACAAAGGGTTGTACATAAATGCATGAAAGGGGGAAATTTAATTATGGTCAATTTATCTTAGATGTGAGTTTGTAAATTTTCAATAAAAATCTTCTAGAGATGTGGATCAAGAACATTGACATAGATTTGGGAATATAGTGATTGATAGCGTGAGATGAAATTGGTTACTTTTTCATCCACATTTTGGTTACATCTCATGACATCAGACAATTTCCTTTTGGGAGTCATGTGCACTTGAAAATGATTTATGAAAGCATCAACTAGTTTATTGAATGAATGAATTGAATTGTTTGGTAAGTTTGAAACCACTACAAGGTAATGTCCTTTAAGGTACTAGGAAATAGTTTGGCCAACAGTTTATCATAAAGAACAAAGTCACTACATAAGGTTGTGTAGGCATTAACATGAATAGTAGGATCACCCTTTCCTTCATAATTTTAAAATCTAGGTATCTTAATTCCTTGTGGCATCAGTGTTCTTAATATTTCTAAGGATAATGAGTTGCTAAAAAAATAATAGGTGGGTGGATCATTCTAACTTTGACTTATGGTAGATATTTGTTGTTGCATGGAGGAAATAGTTTTGAAAAGCTATGTGATGAGAGGGTGAGCGTAAGTGACATGAGGTGGGAGAGATGGTGGCAATGGAATGTATATAGTGGTATGGAAAATAAATGGAATGGTAATAGGTGGTATGGTGGAGGAGTAGAAAACATTTTATGCCACAAAAGAATTAGGAATACTAGTAGGAATAGTCGAGGAAGGAATCACATTGCTAACTTGTTGAATTGTGGTTGTTACTTGGGGAGTGTTATAGGTAGGTATGGATGCTACAATTGAAGGGGGAGGAATATAAGGTCCTACATGGATAACCACAGTGTTTTTTGGTTGATATGTACTAGAGATAGAAGGAATGTGTTCATGGTATATCTCAACAATCTGATTCATAACATCTAACCCTTTGTCATATGGAAGCAGAAGATGGATTTTGTCTATAACAAGAATTGTGGTGGTTGAATGGTTTTTAGGACACACGTTTTTTTGTAAATGTGCTAGATCCATGTGAATGTTAATGATTTTTCTTGTAGAATGTGATCATTTTGTGTGTTAACTTGCATGTTACTAGAAGGTAAAGCATTGCTAACGGCAGGATTCATGCATAATGCACTATTTTCAACACCAGGAGTAGTAGCTCGAGAGAACCCAAGGTACACAATCAGTGTGTTATCGTAGGAAGCCATGAGTCAAGAATTTATTCTCACTAAAGTATTTTCAATAGGGCACCAAACACTCATAGAAGGGCTACTAAAGGTGGGGTGAATTCAAATGAAATGAAAACTAGAAGTAATAGAATGCTAAGAAGAGAAATTTAGGAATCTATAACCGAGACGTAATAACAAAAAATATAAATGCAGAAAATGCTTAGAAAATCCAAAAAATTGTAGTTCAGAATGTGAAACTGAAATAATTCACCCAGGGTGGTGAATGAATTCATGGATGACTTTTTTTAGTTTTTAAGAAATTTGAAATGAAATTTGATTTTTTTCAGATCAAAAAATGCAACTAAAGTATTAAAATGTAGAATTTTAGTGTGTTTAAATGATTTGAAATGCAAAAATGAAAGATATATGATGTTTTCACTAATGTAATGTTTTGAAAACCCTAAGATGCAAAAAAATGAAAAACCTAATGCAATGATGATGCAAACTAAAAATAGGATGCAAATTCACTTGGAATAAGAATTAAAAATTCTCTAAAGTTAGGTTCACGAAAATGAAAACAAAGATTTTGGCTTCCAAAGTCTTTCTTGCACTTCTAGGTTTTTTCACCTAAAAGGAGAAAGATGGGCCAAAATGCAATGTAAACACTCAAAAGGGATGTGATGTGGGTGAAATATTCCTAAATAAGATAAAATAAATGTATAAAACTAATAAAATGGATCAATTATTAAATGCAAACTAAGAAATGTGAAATGTTGGAAAACACAGTGTTGTATGCAAACATGAACTAGAAACATGGACAAATGAAAATAGAATTGAATGAGACTAAATAGGGTGCACCTAGAAACTAAAAGTGGATTTTAGAAGGTTTTGGAATACTGTAGAATTCAATGTTGATGCTCATTGGGACTCATTCGCCATAAATGGTGAATCAGTCCAAGTTCTAGTAAAATCTACCAGAACAAGTTTCAGGATGCCAGGAACTCAAAACCTTAGAAAAATATTTTTCTAGACTAGTTGTGGGACTAATTTTCGACTAATGGTGAATCATTCCAGCTACAAAAATCTATAAAGTCAAAGGTCGACTCTGTGGGTCCTGGTCTACACTTTTCAGCTTGTCAAGTTGTTAGATCTAAATCTACAAAAACTAGGTTGAAAAGGGGTCTTCAAGCTTCATTTAGGGTTATGTTGAATTTGATGACTTAGATGAATTTTCAACACCTTTCTGAAACCTTTATCCTTTACAAATATCCCTACAAGACTTGCAAACATGCATGTAAAGAGGGGGAAAATGGTTAAGGATTAGAGGATAGGGGTTTGCCTTGGTCAAACCCAACTTTGGTAATCAAACCCTTGATAATGAAATAAATAATAAAGGAGTGATGAAAAAATAACATGAAAATGTCACAGACTCACAAAACCCTTGTTGTTAAAGTTTGAAGATTTGCCAATGGCTGCTCAAAGATGCTTGATAATTGCTTGATTGAATGGTGTTATGATGCTTGAATGCTTGAATGAATGTATGAGATGATTAAGTGAATCAGATGAATGGGGGTTAAAATGAATATAAAATCATGTATTTATACACAAGTATGCCCTAATTTCCCAGAAAAACATCACAGGATAACCTTAGGTCTTTAGGAATAAAAACCTGCTATTAATTTGAATTTATTTTAATTTTTGTGCCAAGAGGGACTCATTTTCCTCCCTAGGTGAATGGGTCCCACTGAAGGCATATGAGTGGGTTTCAAGAATTAATTTTTCTTTAATGTTTTTTGTCAAGTTTGTATTAAAAAATATACTTAATTAAGCCCTGTATGTGCATAAAGGGTCCAAGTAAAACATAATAAAGGTGTATTTGTTGACGAAAATCCTAGAAAAGTGTGAAAGTTTGTTACAATAATTTACAACACTTTAGAATAGGACTTGGTGATTGGTAAAAAGGGGGTATGTAAATGAATTAAAATAAGAAGAGTCTACAAAAGTGTGGAAATGTCTTATAAAACTTCACAACACCTTTACAAGACATCATAAATTCTTCATGATTCATAAAGATTCAATACCTATTGTGAATGTGTGGGCCACACTACCACATTAAATCAAGATGAATTCAAGCCAAATAAGCACACAAAGGGAAAAAATAAGAAAAAGTTAAATGGTTACTTTTTTCGTGTGCACACCTTACCTCAAAATTTTTGGCAAAGACTTGATTTAAGGAGTAGTAAGTTTTGTTGAAATAATCCACAAAATCCTCACATTCAAAAGGCTCGACATCCTTAGGGAGAAATCTCTCCTTTCTCTTTCCATGTTGAACAAGCAATCTATTTTTGTATGCAAATATATTTTTCTCATATTCAGTATATAGCTTTGCACACTTAAATTTCATAGTGTAATTGGGATTTAACCCAAATATCTCCATAATCTTATCCTTTGTCACTTCAAGTATCATATCACCATTTTGACTCCTGATTTTTCTAGCAATGGGATGATAGTGCCTAACCAGTTCCATCATTAATTCCACCTCTAAAAACAAATTCAACACAACCAAATTTCCAAGTTTTAGCCCCCATAAGTAACACAAAGGTGTACTATAATACTACTTGTTAATAGAATACCGAAATATTTTCCACCTGCTTTAAGGATAGGCCAACTCACCAATTTCACTAGCACCATCAATTAATCTGGTGGTCACGACAATTTGACCCATAGGTGTGTTTCCAATTAGTGACCCTCCTTCCTTTATATCTCTAGTGGCCTCCTACATAAATATTTCCTTTTCCTTATTTTCACTTTTGGACATAGTAGATGTTGCACGAGTACTTGGTATAGGGTTAGATATTGCAGGTGGTTCCAACTTAACCTTAGATGAAACATCCCGAGTTTTTAGCTGTTTATCCCTTTTTTGTTTTGGTTTCCTCTTAGGTATAATACTAGATTTTCTAGGCTCTAGTTCATTCATGTTTACAATGCAAGAGAACTAGGATTTACAATTTCTTAAAATTGAAAAGACCCTCCTAAGGCCAAAAACTCAAAGGACTACTCATAGAAAAAAATATTTCCTAATTTTGATCCAATATTTATCATATAATTGAGGGTATTACAAATAGACAAGCACACTATCTACTCAATTCCCTATCACCTTTGTAGAATAATGTAATTTAGTATTTTAGCTAGGACAAGATATACAATTTGCTTACTGGGTGAATGATCGACACATTTGCAACTGCAATAATTCACTCGAGCTTCCTTCATAATTTTCTTAGCTACTGGTATTCCTCTCTACTTCCAAGCAACTCCAAATGCATGGCTAACTAGGTATCTACCTTCTTTATGGCTGAGAGATGGGTAAGCTATGATTAATGTTTGATAATAAGTTCACACAAGTGAACTGACATTTAGCCATCCAAATTCAAACCCTAGTCATTGATCACTCTATTTTAAAACCATATCAATGGTTCTCAATTTTCGTCGCTACTTTCTTCTTTTCTTTATATAATTTTCTCAGGATATTGCCATGTTTCATTTTCCTCCAATATTCATCACTTATCGCTAACATATTTTGACATCCTTTACTAGTTCAATTAGTGATGTAAGCATCAAATCGATGAAATATTAGCCCTTGGATTTGAGGCCCCTCCTCGATCATGTTCACCTTCCCATCATGCATTGCTGATTCATACTTCAAACTCTAGATCACATCAATGATAGGAGACAAGGTGAAGTTTCCAGATTAAGACATGTGCACCTACATGATAATCAATTATAGAAAAGACATCAAACATAAGATCTATTCAAATTAGTGAAAGAAACTTGAATAGATAACCCCATCACTCATCGCTAATTTAAAAATTAATCTTTGGAATGAATCCATGATGAGTGATAAAATACAAGCATCAAGCCATCACTCGTTGCTAATTCTTCTCATACATTTTGCAAGTAATTAGTGATGAAAAATCCCAATGATTACATTGAACATTTTCATCGCATATCGACAATATAGAACTTGATGTTCAAAACTAATCCATGATATGTGAAGGAAGAGAGATACTTCATATGACTCATCACTATTTGAAAACTTACCATTACATAACCATCTACGATGAGCGATGAAGAGAAGAATGAAAGACTGGAGACCATTGCTGATCACTAATACAAAAATCTCTCAAAATCCATTAGCGATAAGCAAAAATTCAATCAGTATAAGGAGAGGCAAGAGAATCACCCATATCTATTTCATATTAGAGCTCTCAAAGCTATGCATGATGACTGAAGCTAAAAAAATACCACTCGTTGCTTATCATTGATTTGAAACATACACTTCAAATGAAATTTGCGATGAGTGATAAAGAGATTTGGCCAATAGGACTTAAGCGATAAATTTCAATCACATTCCCACAAGTTCTTCTAGTGAAGGGGACCTTCTATGACAATATAAGAAAAAGGGCTCAAAATTTTATGTCATAAAATGCTAAGGATGTAATGGAAAAAAATTCCCTTAATTCAACCTTATATATAAAATGAGAAACTCAAGCCTAGGCATGAGGGACCAGTTACCCCACAAGAATTAATGACATAATATGTTCTAATGTGACTAACAATGAGAAACAAGAGAGGAACAAAAAAATTATAACCTTCCAAGTGTTTAGAGCTAAGGGTTTCTTAAGGAAAGATTCCAAGCTAACACAAAAACCCTTCAATAGTGATGACAAGCAAAACCATAAGCCTTCATATACCAACCCAACATTCAAAATGTGATGAGATTTTGAGATTGAACATAAAAAATTTGTAGGTTCCATCAGTGGTTTATAGGCATGGTGAGATCCGAAAATCTCAAGTTGAACTAGACCAACAAGACACAACAAACCAAAAACCAGGGGACTACCTAGACTAGGTAGCAGGACCAAAATAGACACAACCAAAGAAAATACACCTATATAAACAATGTACAAAACCTGCAACATACATGGAAATACAACATACTTAGGAAAAGTATGGCTTTAAGAACTATCCATGTACTGGAAATTCAAAAATTTCACCTATCAATCTTTGGAGGAAATAAGAATCCTCCCCATGTGTGCTAGCTATCACATAAGGGCCTACCCATAATGCTTCAAAATTCCCATGTTTACCCTTGTCTTGGGCCCTTGCATTTCAGGCTAATACTATACTATTTACCTCAAAAAAATTTGGAGAATCTTTCTTATCATGTAGATGCTTAACTTGTAACTACATCTTCATATTCTTAGCATGAGCTTCTCTTCTAGTCTCATCCAATAGCACCAAATTATTAATTTTTTGCTACATATATTCACATATCTCCTCATCATACTCTTGCACAAACTTATACATGTTTAGTAGGTTAGTCTATGGCAATCTAGCATCTAAACCATATACCATGCCAAGTGGTGAATAACCAGTATCCTTTTTCATAGTCACCCTATCTGCATAGAGTGTCAATTTCATATTTGAGTCCCAAGCTTTCTTGTTCTTCTCCATCACCCTTTTGATGATTTTCATTAAGCTCTTATTGCTAGATTCAGCCTGACCATTTCCTTGAGGATGGTAAGGTGAAGAATAAGAAACTTGTATACCATGTTTATCATAAAATTCTTTAATTTCCTTAGATCTAAAACACATAACATTATCTGAGATTGTCTTTTCTAGAACTCAGAACCTAATGAGGATATTATTCAATAAGAAGTCCACCACCACTTTGCTTGTTACCTTTCATGTGGGTATTTCCTCTACCCATTTTGTGAAATAGTTAGTGACAACAAGGATCAATGAGTTTCCTCCATTGGAATTTTCTGGTATCTCTCCAATGAAATCAATTCCCCATTGTAGGAAAGGGGCTTGAACAATTATAGGCCTAAGTGGTAGACTACTTGAGAACTTCATTTTTCCCTACAAATCATTGACAAAAATCACAAGTCCTAACAAACTTGTGAGTATCCTTAAAAATAGTAGGCCACCAGAATCATGCTCTTAAAATCTTGTGTGTAGTGGTCTTTTCCATCTAATTACCAACACATACTCCATTATGCATCTCCTACAAAAGTTATAGTTCTTGCTTTCCTTCTACACATTTAAGTAGTACACCATCCAGGTTTCTCCACCATAGCTCATTGTTAATAATTACATATTGATGGAAAGCAATTCCAATGTCCTCCTATCATTTTCAGCCATGTCTATAGGACATTGCAAAGTATACAAATGCTAAAAAATTCTTCGATACTGGCCACATTGTTACATATCATAGATATGTGCAACATCAATAATTTATGCCTAATTAATCTAGTTAGCCTCCAAATTAGCTTCTACCATCAATTTAGCTAGGCCCTGCCCTCTTGCTAATTTGGTGATCTAAATATTAATGTTAAATTCTTGGATCCGATTCATCCATCTACACCTTTTTCCTATAGTCTCCTATTGAGTGAAAATATCTTTCATTGTAGCATTTGGTACAAAATCTATGATAGTAGCTCCTTATAAGTAAGTCGTGAAATTCTTCACAACCTTAACCAGTGTATACATTTTCTTTTCAATCATGCCATATTTTAGCTTTGAAGATTGTAAATATTTGCTAAAGAATGCAATGGGTTGTTTAAAACCCTCATTATTTTTCTGTTATAGAACAACAATAATGGTATGAAAAGAAGCAAAAGAGAAAATGTGCATTGTCTTAGAGAAGTCAGGAGACTTCAAAACTAGAGATTTCTTAATAACTTGTTTGATTTTCTTAAAAACTTGACTCAAATATTCACTCTAAGTCACCTTCTCTCCTTTCTTCAACATCTTGGAGATGGGTCTTGTGATTTGTACAAATTTGGTCACAAACCTCCTTATGAAATTTGTTTGTCCAAAAAAATGATTGAATGCCCATGACATTTTTTGGCTAAGGGATTTTATCTATGTCTACTACCCTTTCAAGTTCTATCATTACTCCTTGTTTATAGTCAATATGCCTTAATATTTTACCTTCAATGACCTCAAAAGCACATGCCCTTGGATTCAGAGATATCCCATACTCTAGAGACCTAACAAATACCTTTTATAAGTGCATACAATGATCTACCTCTTTCTTGGAATAAGTTTTCAGATGATGTTGATATATAGTCATAAATAAATCAATAAAATAAAAAAAAATTATGTCATTATCCCTTTTAAAAGTGGCACTCACATTTTTTAAACCAAACAACATCGTTACATAGACCTAGGTGCCCCATGGAGTAGTGAATGTAGTCTTGTATTGCTCAAACTCCCTCACCTTTACTTGGTTATAATGTGAAAAACCATCTATGATTGACAATAGCTCACTACCAGGGTATGTGCAGGATCCTGATGGGCCAAAAAGTGGCAATATGATGGGTATGTGGCTGATGACTATTTTATTACCCAAAATTGATGAAACAAAAAGGGTTTTTAAAGGAGATTATCATCTTTCCAATGATATAAATTATGCTTTACTTTGAATTTAATATGTAATTATTATTCATTTTCTATTCAAATTACGACTAAAGTCCCGATTGATAGGCCGATTGAAAAACATCTATAGTTTTCAAATGGTATCACATTTTTTGAATCTAAAACATGCATCACATTCTATGCTTCACACAATAAAAAACATGCATCACATTCTATGCTTCACACAATATTTGGTACTCTAAAGGGATTGGCCAATGACCGAGTAAAAGCAACAAGAATTCTACTACACTCAGGGCTTTGTGAAACCCGGGGGTTGATCCCACAATGTATACTCAAGAATTCACATGACTTTAATTAAATACATTGTCAATAGTAGATACTTCTCATAAAAACACTCAACAACATAATACATTAAATAAGTTGGTGGCTCATTTATTAACATCTTATACTTGGAGCATGAGAAAATATAACTCAACACAGAACAACTATAGTAGTATCCATTTAAAAGTTTCTAATATTGAAAGTGATTAGTTGATGAATCAACCAAGAAACTGAGCTATGATTACTTTGCATAAACTAGTGTCTTATTCCAATCATAGAGTCAATATCAACCTATGCAACCAAACAACATTTTATCAATAACAACTTACAATCTCAAGAAACACTACTTTACAACATTCCTATATTACATTCATGATCACTACTTCTTACAAATATCCTAGCACATAATTCCTATGAGTTGATAATATCACCTAAGAATTTATATTAATTCATTAGACTAATAAGAAGGAATGAAATTAAACATCTATTGAGAAACAATAGAGATCAATAAAAGAATCCCTGATTTCTTTCATTCATAACTCATAAAACAAGCATAGGGAAAGACAATAACCATGAAATTGGTATCACTCCATATTGCATTTTCTATAATGTTATCAAAATTACATACACGAGAATACACTCTAAACTTAAGAAAAAACACAAAACGTGCTCTGTATTCCTATTACAATTTACTATGTCAATTCAATTTTCAATGAACTCCAGCTTCTAGCCATGAATTCTTTCTTATAGAGACAAAGGGGCAAAAGAAGCCTTAGGGCAAGAAGCACACATGACGAAACCTCAATGGACCACTGCAAAAAATATTCCCCTTTTATTTAAACTTGACCCTTTAGGTGTTGAAAATAAACATGAGGCAAAATTAACCATCACTTGTTGTAGAGATTATCCCACTTTAGAGAGGCATAATTAGTTTGTTATAACAACTTCAAAATATTCCCCACGTGCTCAAAAAGTGTCCCTCATGAGAAAACAAGTGAGCAAAATTGCAAAATATGGAAACGAGATAAGAAGATAATTTTGACTTATCCACATTAGTACTTTATACCACCCATTCTAAATTAAGAGAACAATATCTTGTAATGTTTTATCAAAATCCTAATCTACACTATATTTAGGCTATGTATTTTTTTTCTCGTATCCATTATTTATTGCCACACTAATACATTCAGTGCACTTTTCTAACCAGGATTTATACTCCTCTTTAGTCGGCCACTTCACATTTAATAAATATTGCACCTTAGTACTGTGCTGAGAGTATCTAGCATCAGTTAAGGCCCTAGCCACTTTAACAAAAATGTCAATATTTGTTTCAATCTACATCAGTGTATCAATATTTGAATTTTGTAGGATGTAGTCAATGACATTCAATGCCATAATAGGTATTGCAAGCATTCCTCTAGATCCTTCTTTGAGGTCTCAAATGACTATAACTCACCGTTAGAGCTCAATAATTGAGGCATACCACATTCCTCCATGTCCTTAAATAACTTTAGCTTAATTTGGACCTCCAAACCTAGCTTTTCATCAAAGGTGGTTATCTCATTAAACGAATCAATATTTTGCAAGAGTTTAGGGATTCTAGTAGGTTCCTTAGCATCCTGCTTCATTCTAGGTATCATTTCTCTTAAAGTACCCACCCTAGTACTCCAGTTACTCCATTCATTCTTGAAGGCTTCTTGTACTTGCAAATAGTTTTTGTTTTCTTCATTAATACTCTTATAGGTAGCCCAAACATTATCATCCTTTTTGACCAACTTGGTCACCCTATGCTTCAATAAATCCTCAAATATCTCATTTTCCACCTTAACAGTTTCAAGTTTATCCTTCATGATATTTTCCTTTTTAGTACTTAGCTGATCATTCAAATCTTTAATTCTCAAGGCTAAGGTTTTTCTATCCTATGTGGACAAGTCTAAGGAAGAAGAGGATGGAAGGGATAGTGTCCTTACTACTTGACTAGCTTGAATAGTTTCCCTTATCTTGTTTATCTCATCTAGGGCCTTATTGTATTCCTTCTCTGGAGAATCATTTTTTTTTTTTAGAAATTTGTGCATTGTTGACACTGAGAAGTTAACTTAGCTACTTAGATAGGAGTTATATCTATGGCCCTTTCAAAAACCAAGGAACCTATAACCTCTTCAATATAACTAGCAACCTCATGCTTTCCAATAGTAGGAGCCATAGACCAAATTGTGAGAGTGTGCAACTTTGGAATATATCCATATCCAAACACCTTATCTCAAATTTCTCCTTAGATATTGAAGCCTAAGGGTCTCTTCTTATTGCATCATATCCTATAGCTGAGGTGATAGTGCATCTTGATAACAACATGATTCCACTATTTGTGACAATTTTCCTAGCCATAGCGGGAGTAATAGCTACAACTTTAGATTTGATCTTTTATTCCTCTACTTTCTTAGCTTCTTCATATTGAGAAGGTTTAACACTAGCCTAAGTTAGTTCAAGCCTTTCGTTTATCTCTTTACTCCTCTACTAAACCATAAATTATTGAAATTACTTGGATTTCACAAACTTATCATCTATAAGGAATTCATGACATTCCTTCATCCTCATATCTTCATCACTTTACTTTTCATATTGCCACTTGAAAATTATATCAGGTGGAACTTCTAAACTAAAGGTTTCTTCAATATTTGGGGGAGGAAATTTCTTCTTCACCTCCTCATCTTGTGACACATGCTCTGCCATTTTTTCCTCCCTAACTTCTTGAACATCTGTAGGATACTCTGGGATATCCATAGCTTATGGTTGTTTTTGGAGAGAACGTGCTTTTTCAGCAACCTTCTTCACCTTCACGTTAAAATCACCATTTTGATTATCCCTTAGCATTGTGAAATCTCTTTCAAAATATTGTGCCATTACATCATATGGACTTACATAAAATAAATTCATTTTCATGATACTCTCTCTGATGTCCATTATTGATGTCCACTCTTTCCTTCTAGATATGACAGCCTCATCACTTGTTAAGATTGTCAATACATCATCCTTGTACAAGAATTGATGATGTATCACTGATAATTTTCTATCTTTCTCTTTTCATACATAAAATTTTCCAGATGATAAATCCTAACCTCGTCATTAGTAAATCTAATATTATTTACCATGATCCCAAACTTTTCATACCCCTCAAGGGCAATAACTATGAAGTAAGCAAAAGTGCATTGGGGATTCACCATAGTACCCTTCTTGGGATTTGTGAACATTTCATAGTCGATAACATCAATCTAACACACAAGTTCTATAAAGGCCAATCTATCAGAGACATACAAGGTCAAACAATGTGGTGCCACCTTCACCCCATAGGCTCTAATCACAATATATTCTGAATGGAGAAACCAATCTTCCCAATTATCTATTGGATTTGATCCTGGTATATATTTTTGGTGCATGTTGCTTCTGATTATTGGAGAAAGCCTATGAATAGGTGCTAGAACCAACACTTTTATAATACCAAACCTTATAATATTATCCAATGTGAGATAGTTTGAATTGGGACAATCTTGATCCCAAATGTGTGTCCACATTTGTACTGGAAAAACTTTATTTTCATCATCACTTAATCTCAAGTTAAACTTCCTTTTCCATCCATAATCACCTTCAAATAAGAGAATATGCATTAGTAGAGAATAATGAGGGAAATTCAAAGGGAGAACCTCCTTCTTTAAGTTGAGGAAATCCTGATGCATTTGTTCAGCAACATAGTTGGTATAATCAAAAGCAATGTTTCGATTATAACAATATAGATCCGTCACGATTACCAATAAGCCAGGGGTTATCCTTGCCTCAAAAAATTTTTGGCCAAAACTTGATTTAAGTAGTAGTAAGTGTTCTTGAAATAATCTTCATACTCCTCACATTCAAAAGGTTCAACATCCTTAGGGAGAAATCTTGTGCAGGAGCACCCACACCTTGTGAAAGATTAAAGTTTTGAAGGGCATCAAGGAAGTCAATATGGTGTGTCTAGGTTTATGTAGGAGTTTTTTTCATTTATTTATGTTCAATAAGTTCTAAAAAGACCAACCTAATGTAAAGGATTATGAGTCCTTTGGTGGAATATGTTATTTGGTTGAATATGCCAACTGGCTTCTTAAAGAAAAACTTTATGTAATCATGATTTTTGAGAAATATCAGGAGTAGATTCTTAAATACATGTGAATGAGGTTCCATGGGACTATTTTATGCGTTTTTGGTCGGTTTATGGTCACTTGGGTCACAATGTAAACATTTCAAGGTAGATACCAATGGTGTTAACAAATTGTGAAAGTAATGTGAAATTGAGTCCAACAGTCACAAAAGGATTTAAAAGGTAGTTGGCTAGTTAGTTAGTCAGTGGTTTTGAGCTAGGGAACCTTTAAGAAGGTAAAGGAAATTATTTGTAACATTGGAAAGTGGAATGGAATAAAGAAAACAATCATATTCCTTGTTATTTCTTAGAAATTCTATGTTTTATTCTTTTCTCCATCCTTGTACGGGTTAGTACAAGTATATTATGGTATGATATTTCTAGCATTTGAAAATATGTGTTTTTATCAACTATTTCCAGTGTTTTCAAGGTCCAACCAAGAATTTTGTGAAAGAAATTTGTAAGGGACAGTGACTACCCTGTTTCTTGAATCAAGGGTTTTGAGGGAAATTTAATGAGCAACTAACCAATCCACCCACTGTCATTGCTCTATTTCTTAGTAGATTAGTATGTAACATTCCTTGTTAATTATTTTCAATTTTTTAGGGCATAAAGAAAGGGATTGTGGTATTGGAGTAACACCCTAGGCTAAGTAGGGTTGTTCCAATGAGAAAATGAGGAACCGAGGTGGTAATTCTGAAAATTAATGAAACTAATAGCTTGTTAAGTGTTTATAAAGCTTTTTCAAAGGTATATAAATTTGTTTGAATGATTGATTGAACTTGGGGAGGTTGGAATTGTGTACTTACAATAAAGGTGTTTGAAAACCCTAGGTTTCTAGGCTACATGAAGGGTTTGTGAGTTGGGAGATAAAAAAATATTTTGGGGTTATAAAACTTGGAAAATCCTGAGTTTTGATGCCTTTTCCAAGAATTTTTCATGTTTCCTTAGGTTGGTGGTGATTTTTTAGAGGGGTTCCTTTAAAAAATGGATAATTGGGGCTTCAATATAGCGAGAAAGGCCATTTTGGAAGAAATGTTATAAAGGAGTCTTGTGCACTTTTTGAATATGTTGTTTGTCTCAAAAATGGGTATCTGAATCACCTATGTGTTGGTTAGGTCCTGTGGAAATTTTTTGAGTTAAGGCCTGAAAACTAGGTTTCCACTAGTAATAGAGTTGAAGGGTGAAATTGGGAAATTGTGTTTATGATGATTTTTGAACTTGGAAGATTGATTGAATTGCTTTATATGATTATTTTAGTCTTGTTAGATGCCTCTTGAAGGTAGGTAGTCAATTGGATTGAGATTGTGCCTTTTGGGTCTGCGTGAGAGTATTTGAGTGTAGTAGTAGATCTTGTGTTGTTGTTTTGAATTGGTTTTGAAGGTAGGTGAAGAGAGGATTGTGAAAATGAAACCTAAAGGAAGTGTAGTTGAAAGGAATATGGAAATTCATGATAGGGAGATAGAATCCTTGCAAAGAGAGATGGTTTCTTAGAAGGTAAAGAATAGAGTGGAAGAGGATGTAAGTGAAACTAAAGAGGAAGAAGAAGCTTCTTGTGAAGAAGAGGAGATGGATCCAGATGATGTGAGAAAAATGAAGCTCTTGAAGGCTACAAAGAAGGATGGACAAGGAAAAATAGATGTGCCTATGTATGGAGGAAAACTTGATAGTGAAGAGCTCTTCGATTGGATTGGGGCCATGGAAAAATATTTTGATAGTGAATATGTTGATGAAGGACATAAGATGAAGAGGGCTAAAACAAGATTGAAGGGACATGCCTTAGTATGGTGGAATTTTGTTCAAGAGGAAAGGGAGAGACAAGGAAAGAGAAAGATCACTTATTGGGAAAGGATGAAGACCAAGATCAAAGGTAAATTTCTCCCTTGTGATTACAATGTTCAATTGCTTAAGAAATTGCAAAATCTTAGACAAAAAGATTTAGATGTGCAATCTTATACTGAAGAATTTTATAAGTTGAGCATAAGAAATAAGCATGAGGAAGATGAGGATGAAATGGTTGTCAAGTCCTTAAATGGTTTGAGGTACAACATCCAGGATGAGATCAACATTTTGGCACCTAAATCAATTGAAGAATACTTTCAAATGGCTATGAGAGCTGAAGAAAAACTAAAAAGGAGACAAGAGAAGGAAATAAGAGGTAGACAAGGTACATCTAGAGGTAGATGTTCCTTTCTAACACAAAAAAAATACAAAGAAGGCCAAGAAGATGTTGGGAAAAGTAGAGAACAAGGGACTGAGTTTAGAGGTGGATGGAGAGGTAGAAGAGAAAATTATAGGGGAAGAGATTCAAATGAATTTTTAGAAAGATAGTATAGATGTGGTGAGTTTGGTCACCTTTCTTGTAAGTGTCCTGACAAGTTTAGTGCTGCTACAAGTGGAAGTGAAAGAAAAGGTGATAAAAGATTCCAATATGTGCAAGGAGATGAAGAAGAGAGTGTGAGTTCATCAATTAGACCTGTAGATTTAGAAGTAGGAGATGAACTCATGATAAGAAGGACCTTGTTGCAAGGAAAAAAGGAAGAAGATTTGATCCAAAGAAGGAGCCTATTCATAACCTCTTGTAAATACAAAGGTTAAGTGTGTCAAGTTGTAATTGATTTTGATTCTCAAAATAATATGATGTCTAGGGAGATGGTAGATAAGTTAAGTCTAGAAAAGATTCCTCATGTAGCACACTAAAAGTTTTCTTGAGTAAATGATAGCCAAAGTTTAGTGGTGAATGAGCAAGCCTATGTGGATTTCTAGATTGGGGAGTACAAGGATATGGCACTATGTGATATATTTCCAATGGGTTGTTGCCATCTTCTCTTGGGAAGGCCATGGAAATTTGATAGGAAGGCTATGTATGATGATTGGGCGAACATCTACACTATTTGGAAGGATGATCAAAGTTACAAACTAACTCCTTTGTAGGGAAAAGGGAAGGATAAAGGAAAGTATAAGATGGTAATTTTTGGTAAGAAGGAGTCTTTAATGAAAGAGGACAATAAGCATGATATGTTTGCAGGTGTTGAGTAGGGTTATGATTCTAGGACAGAAAGAGAAACACCCACAAATGGTGATATGACAGTAACAAGTTTAGTTTTTCAAAGGGAAGAGAAGTAAATCGTGCCTAAACCTGATT
Organism: Sequoia sempervirens; assembly: GCA_007258455.2. NCBI lineage: Eukaryota > Viridiplantae > Streptophyta > Pinopsida > Cupressales > Cupressaceae > Sequoia > Sequoia sempervirens. The sequence goes on from VDFB02281492.1 coordinate 980,059,565, forward strand.
TGGTTAAGGTGGATGATAAAGGGATGGTGAGGAGTTTGGTTTTTCCCAAAAAGGAAGATAAATTAGACTTTGATGTAAGCAAGATGAATGGAGACAAATGTGAGAGGTTTGTGGATAAGTACATGAGGCAGGGAGAATTCGTTGTGGGGACCATAATGTGCCCTATTAACATGAGTAATGTTGTAATGCATGTGGAGTTTTCTAGTGTAGGAGTTAAAAAGGACAATAATTTCATGATGCATGGTGATGGTAGTGTGAAGGGTCTGATGCAAGAAAGAAAAGGGCAATGTGAACAAAGAGACAAAAGTCTAACAGTAGTAGAGGTAAAGTATAGTATGCAAGGAATGGTGGACAAAGACAAGTGTGTAGAGGGAAACAAGAAGATGGTAGATAAAGACAAGACTACTAACTATTTGTTTGTAGGAGCCGGTACAAGGAAGACCTCATAATTTGGTCTAGATATAGGGGAAAAGTAGATATCAGGATTGAAGAAGGCAGTGAGGGTAGAGCTCAGTGCAAACATAGTCCAAGCAACATGGAAAATAATGGGATCTCAATATCTTAACCACACGAAGTACATTACATATTTGTAGGTCCATGGAGCATCAATGAGGAGGAAAAGAAAAAGTTTCCACTCTTGGGGAAACAATCTTTTTATGGGGGGTGTATGGTGCAGGAGCACCCACACCTTGTGAAAGATTGAAGTTTTGAAGGGAATCAATGGAGTAAATATGGTGTTTCTAGGTTTATGTAGGAGTGATTTTTATTTATTTATGTTCAATAAGGTCTAAAATGACCAACCTAATGTAAAGGATTTTGAGTCTTTTGGTGGAATATGTTATTTGGTTGAATATGTCAAATGACTTATTAAATAAAAATTTATGTAATCATGAGTTTTGAGGAATATGGGGAGTAGAGTCTTAAATACATGTGAATAAGGTTCTATGGGACTATTTTAGTTGTTTTTGATCAGTTTATATTTACTTGGGATCATAATGTAAACATTTCAAGGTAGATACAAATAGTGTTAACAAATTGTGAAAGCAATGTGAAATTGACTCCAACGATCACAAAAGAATTTAAAAGGCAGTTATCTAGTTAGTTAGTCAGTTTTTTTGAGGTAGGGAACCATTAAAAAGGTAAAGGAAATCATTTGTAATGTTGGAAAGTGGAATGGAATAAAGAAAACAATCATATTCCCTATTATTTCTCAAAAATTCTATGTTTTATTCTTTTCTCTAGCATTGTATGGGTCTGTACAGGTATATTATGGTTTGATATTTCTAGTATTTGAAATTATGTATTTTTATTAACTATTGCCAGTTTTTTCAAGGTCCAACAAAGACTTTTGTGAAAGAAATTTGTAAGGGACAGTGACTGCCATGTTTCTTGAATCCAGGGTTTTGAAGGAGATTTAATGAGGACCTAACCAATCCACCTACTATTATTGATCTATTTCTTAGTGGATTGGTCTATAACATGCCTTAAAGAAGTTAGGGATTGTGGTGTTGGAATAACACCCTAGGCTGAGCAGGGTTGTTCCAATGAGAAAATGAGGAACCTAGGTTGCAATTCTAAAAACTAATGAAACTAATGGTCTAGTAAGTGTGTATAAATCTTGTGCATAGGTATCTAAAGGTCTTTGAATGATTTATTGAACTTTGGGAGGTTGGCATTGCGTACTTACAATAAGGGTGTTTGAAAACCTTAGGTTTCTAGTCTACAAAGAGGCTTTGTGAGTTGGGAGAAAAAATAAGATCTTGGGGTTCTTAAAATTGAAAAATCTTGAGTTTTGATGCCTTTTCTAAGACTTTTTAGGTTTCCTTGGGTTGGTGGTGAGTTTTTAGAGGGTTTTCTTTGAAAAATATGGCTAATTAGGGCTTTAATACAACAAGAAAGGCCATTTTGGAAGAAATGTTCTGAAGGAGTCTTGTGCACTTGTTGGATATGTTTTTTGTCTCAAAATGGGTATCTAAATTACCTATGTGTTGGTTAATTCTTGTGGAAAGTTTATGAGTTAACGCCTGAAAATTGGGTTTCCACTATTACTAGAGTTGAAGGATGAACTTGGGAAATTGTGTTTCTGATGGTTGTTGAACTTGGAAGACTGATTGAATTGCTTTACATGATAATTTTAATCTTGTTATATGCCTCTTGAAGATAGGTAGTCAATTAGATTGAGATTTTTCTTTTTGGGTCTGTATAGAAATCTCTCCTCGCTCTTTATATGTCAAACAAACAGTCTATTTCTATATGTAAATCCGATATTCTCATATTCAGCATATAGCTCTACATGCTTAAATTTCATAGTGTAATTTGGATTTTACCCAAATATCTCCACAATCTTGTCATTTCTCACTTAAAGGATCACACCACCATTTTGACTCCTAATTTTTCTATCAATGGGATTATAGTACCTAGCCAGTTCCATCATCAAGTCCACCTCTACAAACAAATTCAACATCACCAACTTTACAAGGTTTAGCCCCCATATGTAACACATAGGCTTACTAAAATATTTTCTATTAAAATCATATCAAAATAGTTACCACCCACTTTGAGGCTGGGCCAACTCACCAATTTCACCAGTAGAATCAATTATCCTAGTGGTCACAACAACTTGACCCATAGTCTCTTGCCAATTTGTGACCCTCCTTCCTTTATATCTCTAGTGGCCACCTGCATAAATATTTCCTTGTCCTTCTTTGCACTTGTGTACCTAGGAGATGTTGAAAGAGTACTTGGTGTAGGGTTAGATACGGCAGGTAGTTCTAGCATAAGCTTAGATGAAACATACTGAGTTTTGAGCCTTTTAACCCCTTTTTTTTCTAGTTTCCTCTCAACTCTAATACTAGATTCATTGGGCTCTAGTTCACTCATGTTTTCAATGTAGGAGAACTAGGGTTTTCAATTTCTTGCAAACAAAAATACCCTCCTAAGTAAAAAAACTCAAAGGACTACTTATAGAAGAAAATATTTCCCAATCTTGACCTAGTATTTATCATAGAATTGAGGGTATTACAAATAGAAAATCACACTATCTCCTCAATTCCCAATCACCTTTCTAGAATAGTGAAATTTAGTATTTTAGCTAGGAGGAGATATACAAATTTTCTTACCATGTGAATGATTGATACATTTGTTGTTGTAATAATTCATCAAAGCTTCCTACATAATTTTTTGAGCTTCTGGTATTCCTCTCTACTTCCAAAAAACTCCAAATGTTTAACCAACTAGGTATCTACCTTTTATGGCTAAGAGATGGGCATATTACCATTAATTTTTGATAGTAAGTTTATGTGAGTTAACTGACATATAGCTATTTGTATTCAAAGCTTGGTCGTTGATCACTCTATTTTAAAGCCTTATCAATGGTTCTTAATTCACCTCACTAATTTATTTTCTTTTTATGATGTCCTTAGGATATTTCCACATTGGATTTTCCTTCAATAGTCATCTCTTATCACTAAAAAAATTCATTCCTTACTAGTTCAATTAGTGATGCAAGCATCCGAGAGATGAAATCTTAGCCCTTCGATTTGTGGCCCCTCCCCGATCACCTTCACCTTCCCATCACACATCACTGATTCATACTTTGAACTCTAGATCACATCAATGATAGGAGACAAGGGAAAGAGTACATATTAAGACATGTGCACCTTCATGAGAATCATTGATACAAAATACATTAGACAAAATATCTATTCAAAATAGCAAAAGAAACTTGAATAGATAACCCCATCACTAATCACTATTTTGAAATTAAAGCTTTAGAATGAATCCATAATGAGTGATAAAAGAAAAGAATCAAGGCCATCACTCATCACTAATTCTCCACATTCCTTTTGCAAGCAATTAGTTATGAGATATCCCAGTGATTACATTGAACATTTGCATTGTGTATCAGTAATATACAACTTGATGTTCAAAACTGATCCATGATGCATGAAGCACATGGGATACTTCATATCACTCATTGTGATTTGAAAAATTACCATTACATAACCATCCATGATGAGTGGTGAAGAGAAGAACTAAAGATCAAAGGCCATTGCTAATTGCTAATACAAAACTCAAGGCTCAAAATCCATTAGTGATAAGTTAAAAATCAATCACTATAAGGAGAGGCAAGATCATCACCGATCGATACTTCATATTAAGAGCTCTCAAAGCTATTAGCAAGGAATGAAGCTAAGACAATACCACTTGTCACCTATTGTTGATACAAAACATACACTTTAGAAGCAATCTGCAATGAGGGTATGTGTAGGATCATCATGGAAAATTCAGGCCCTTAAGTGGCAATTTTTTATAGAAAAATCAGAGTTAGGCAACTTGACGTAAGAATTTGAATAACTTATCTATATTATTTCAAAAATATGTAACAGTAGAATTTGTATCAAATTGAATGTAGTTTCTAAACTACTAGGTTATTTAAAAAAAAAAATATCTATTTGGTTGAAATTTGAAATTTCAATGCAATAGTACTTAAATTTCAAGGAAAAAAATAAGAAGTAGGTGTCTGTCTAACCACCCTAACCACAATAAAATGATAAATTTTTTTAATAATATTTTAGATATAAGTAGAAGACTCATGTCCCGATGTGATGCATATTTTTTTGTAATTATTTTCCTAGTAAATAATTAATTATTAATTTTTTATTACAATTTTTAAAAAATATAAAAAACTCGTATGTCTGACCACCTTGGTCAAAACTTCATGAAATTCAAATTTTCTTTTTTTAATCCTATAGTATTTGAAGCATAGAATGTGACACATGTTTTGGATTCAAAAAATGTGATACCATTTGAAAGCTATAGATGTTTTTCAATCAGCTATCAGGAATTTAGTAATAATTTGAATAGAAAATGAATAATAATTACTTATTAAATTCAAAATAAAGCATAATTTATATTGGTGGAAAGCTGAGAATCTCCTTTAAAAACCCTTTTTGTTTCATCAATTTTTGGTAGAAAAAAAGTCGTCAGCCACATACCCATCATATTGCCACTTTTTGGCCCATCATGATCTTGCACATACCCATGAGTGATAAAGAGTGGTGGCCACTGGGACTTAAGTGAAAAATTTGAAGCATGTGCCCACAAGTTGTTCTAATGAAGGGGACCTTCTAGGATGATATGATAAAAGGGGCTCAAAATTTCCTAAGTCATAAATGAAAAGAATGTAAAGGCCAAAAAGGAACTTAATTTAAACTTATATATAAAATGAGAAACTAAGACCTAGGCATGATGAATTGGTTACCCCACGACTGTTAATGACATAAGATGTTTTAATGTGATCGGTAACAGGCATCAAGAGGTCAATGAAACATTAGAACCTTGCAAGCATTTAGAGCTAAGTTTTTCTTAAGGAAGGATTCCAAGATAAAACAAAACCTCTTCAATAGTGATGACAAGTTTCACCTTAAGCCTTTAGATACCAACCCAACAGTCAACATGTGACAAGATTTTGAGATGGAACATAAAATTTTTGTAGGTTCCATCACCACATTCACATTGGATTCATGGCCCTTTTAAGCTAAATTGACATAATTTTTCCTTAATTCAATGTTCTAAAGTGTATTTATTTACAACTTCCCATTAAATTTGGGGCCCTCTTGCATTTTTGACCTTTATATCATCATTAATGGGCCTTTAGGACCCTTTATTATGCATCCTAAGGCTAATTTCAACTGAAATCTCAACATAGAAATCAAATATATTTAACATTTTAACTCCCTAAGATTTTCTCTAATTATAAAGGCCTAGTGGGACCCATATTCCATCATGGGCATAGGAGTCCAATCCAGATGGGACCTATATTCCAAAAGTAGCAAATGAGTCCCATTTGGCCCCTTTTTATGGTTTTGACCAAGAAATCAAGGTTTTCAGTTCAAATTTCATGAATGTCAACCATTGGGATCTAATAAATGGTAAGTTGGATGGATTTCCTATATAAACAAGATTTCAAATAATTATTTCACTAAGAATTCATAATATCAATCCTAACACTCAAGAGTTAAGAATTCCAATAATTCATAAGAGCATCCGGAGAGCTTACAAGAGCATTTCTAAGGCATTCAAGGTCATATTTCTTCATCAATTGTTGCATCAATTAAAGATCCATTATCATGTCAAGGTTGTCAAGCAACAAGCATGTTGTTGAGCTAGTATTGTGATGTAGCAACCAAGATCCAATTAAGCATTTTTCTAAACTTATTCCAAGATAGAGATATACATTCTTCATGGTCATTTCATGTTAGATTACATATTTACTAGACATCACTCAAGGTATCATTGTTCATGTTTCATGTCCCATATTTCAAGTTTTGTGTCCTTATTTCATTATTTCATCATTTGGTTTAATTACCTAAATGGGGTTTGACCAAGGAAAACCCCCATTTCCTAACAATCAACAAGTTTTTCTCTCTCTACATGTGTGATTTCAGATTTAGTTGTCTTTGATCATGAAGTATCTTTGAAGATTTAGTTATAAGCTTGAAGGAAGTTGTTGGAGTTTTCTCCCCACTTGCAAGACCACAAAAGGTCTCCTACAAGTTGCAAATCAAATTCTTAGATCTAGAACCAAGTGTGGAAGGAAGAGAAGAGATTGGAAAGTAGATCTAGACTTTGAATTTCCAAAAGATTAGAATGGGAATGATATGCCAAAAGTGGCATATGAGTCCTAGTATACAAAAATTTCAAGATTTTAGTAGATCTTGAATCAACACTATCAAATTCTTGTTCTAGACCAAAAACCCTATTCTAGGAATGATACACCAGATGTGGTATATGAGTCCCAATGTTCCCTAAAAGTAGCATTTTTAGATTAGAAAGTTGATTTTGAGGTCTTTCAAGTTTCTAGGTGCACCATTTTGATTTCTTACATTTTTGTTCTAGTTTGCACACATTACTAGGTCATTTAATAAGGCTTTGCATTGCATTAGTTTTCATAACTAGGTCTTGCATTGCATTAGTTTTCATAACTAGGTCTTGCATTTCATTAGTCTTTCCAAGCCCTAGGTTTGTGGTGAAACCCTCTTTAGTCATTAATCATACTGTAGGACAACCTTATTACAAATCTCTTTCTTCTATTGTATCCTTGGATTGATATCTATAGGGTTTCCTTGAATGTGGATTATAGAAGATTACTGTTCTATGTTATAAACCCTAGCAATGAAAATTTTTCAACATTACATTAGGTTTTAGGTATTAGGGTGTAAGGGTTGAGGGTTGAGGTTAAGGGGTTGGGAGTTGAAAGTTTAGGGTTATAGAATTGAGAGATTAGGGTTTAAGGATTTAGGAAGTAAAGGTTTAAGGGCTAAGGGTTGAGGGATTAGGGTTTAAGGGTTGAGGGTTGAAGGATGAGGGTTTAAGGGTTGAGGATTGAGATTGAGATTGTAACACATTTGGATGGGTATGTTTATGCTAGGCATGGTCCTTTTGTGCACCCAAAAATGCTAGTTGTCTGAGCTAAAATGCACCAATGATATCTCTTAAGAGACCAAACAGAAAAAGATAGAAAACTTTGACATGCTATTTATCAAAAACCATGACACTTAGAAACATTCCATCTAAAGGTACAAAGCCACGTAGGGCCCCTCTATACTAACCTTTCTTGATTTTTGATATCTCCAAGTCATTTTCCCATTGTTTCATGATTTTAGTTGATGAGAAATTATTATATGAATGTAGTGTAAAGTTTCAAAGTGGTGTAACTTTAATTCCATGATCGCACGACCAAACTAATAGTTCCAACACATTGAAACGGGTAGTTTTATGCTAGGAAAGGTCGTGTTTCACACTCATACATGCTAGAGTGATCTAAGTGAAATTGTACTAGAAGCGTGAAGAATAAAAGTGGACACATGAAGTATACATAGGAAGTATGAAGAATACTAAACCATACATTTTATGGTGTAGGATGCTATAATTCTATTCCGCGATTAGGGTTTTTCACCTAAAGGAAAGAGATAGATCCCACACAAAATCTAGGTGGTTCACTCAAGTTAATGCAAGAATAATGAAAATATGAATGGAATGTGTCTAAATGAGATAAACCAAATGTAAATAATTAATAAAATCTATTGATCATTAAGTGAAAACTATTGAAATGCAACTTGTTGGAAAACACATTGTGATATGTAAAAATACCTAGAAATGAAAGCAAGTTGTAATATAATTTAATGAAACTAGAAGTGTGCACCTTAGAACTTGATGGAGACTTGAAATGACATCTTGAATGCTTCTTATACTGAAAAATTGGCCTACTAGGACTCATTCACCATTCTGGGTGAATTAGTCCTACTTCTGAGAAACTATCCCAAAATCTATTTTGGAATAATGGGTATCCAAAACTGTAAAGAATATTTTTTAGGACTAGAAATGGGGCTCATTCTCCATTGATGGTGTATGATTCCACTTCTAAATTTTTGAAAATACAAAAGTGAAAACAAAATCCCTTGGTCAACAAGGAGATGTCTTCAAACAAATTTGCAGCTTGATCTTCAATGATTTCCAAGCCTCCAAGGTGCCTAAATCTACAAACACACAATAAGAATAGAGATGGTGGATGTTAGGGCATGGGGGTTTTCTTTGGTCAAACCCCTTTTAGGTAATTAAACCAAATGAAGAAATAATATGAAGAATTAACATGGAATGAAGGGACTAATACCTTTCCATAATGATTGATCTTGATTTTCTGCAGCAAAAGATGATGATTCAACTCCTTGAATGTCTTTGGAAGCTATCTTGCTGACTTAGAATGTTAAAAACCTAAATTTATTGAATTGAAGTGGAAGACAAATGATGAATGAGATGTGAATGAGTTAAGAGATGTAAACTAGGGTTTAGAGACTTATATTTATAGGTAATTCAACTTATTCACCCGTTAATTGGATCCCTGAGGCCAACATGAAAGAATAATAAACTTAAATTCTAGTTTTTCCTACTCAAAACTCAAAAATGACCCAAATGGGACTCTTCACCACCTTTGGTGAATCAGTCCCACCTAGTAGGGACTCATTCACCACAAATGGTGAATTAGTCCTGGAGGGGTCCATTTGCCAGCTGGGTTGTTGGGGAATGAGGAAATAAGGTTTATATGGGGACTTTGTTGGGTATTTCATCAAATTATGCCTTGAGATGCACAATATGGGGTCAAAGGGGATAAAGGTCAATTAGGGAATTGGCCACAAAGTTCAATGTGAAAGTGTGTTTAAATGAACTTTACATCATTAATATGAGGTCCACATAGCCTAGAAAGGGACAACATCCAATGTGAATGTGCAAAACACATTAAAACACTAGATTAGAGTTATGTTTAAGTTATAAGTATTCTAGATTAATGTGAAGATGCAATTAAATACATTTTGTAATGTTGAATTAAGGGAAGATGGGTTCATTAAGTCTAGAGAGGCATGAATGTCTTTTACAAAATATTACAACACCTTTACAAGACTTTGTTAAATAAATTTGAAAGGGTCGAAGACCTAGTGTGGATGTGAAAAACACCTCACAATACCAAATCAAGGCCTTATTAAGTCTAATTTATCATCAATTATTCCCCAAATCAAACAATTTTCCTTTTTTCTATAGTACATTTAGCCCCCACTTTAGTGAGAGGATGAACTTGCTTCAAACTCACAATAAGGTAGACATTCGAGAGAGGTCCAATCATACCAACACGGATGGTCTAGGATAACAAAGATTGAGAAGGTGGTCAAGCTCCCAGGATTCCAACTCAAGATTGAAATGAGTGCAAAAGGACACACACAAGGTGAATGGCATGTAGTGAAACAAGATATGCAATCATGCAATGGCAAGAAACTAGGAAGAAGAGGAAGAAGAAAAATGAAAAGGTGGATCAAGCTTTGAACATTTTTCCAACATGTTGTTGATCAGATCTAGTCTATTTGTCCAAAAATGTATACTCACTCTGAGGCAATGGAAATCTTGGCTATCCATCAGGTGAGAAATCGAAAGTATACTCACTCTGGGGCAACGAAACTTCTGATTTTCCATGGGGTGAGAAATCCACAAGGTGGCTATGGGGAAAATTCATTCCTCAAAATGGGCTTTCCTGCTCAATATCAAGCTGTATGAGGTAAGAAAAACTTTGTATGCTTGACACTCATAAACATTGTCAATGAAAAATAGTAGAAGGAATGTTCAAAGGGATTTCTCTTAGTTTGTGAAAAGTCTCATCTTAGGGGACATTGTGCTTAACATCTCAAAAAGAGGATGTATCAAAGAAGTATCACACTCCTAAAGGGAATCAAGCCCATTGACTCCACCAAGAAAAGGACACATCACAAGAAGAAAGAAATCACACAATGAAATGTGAGTGGTGATGTGTTCCCCCACTTTAACACAGTTGCAAACACTGGTACTATGAGCAATTTATTTAAAGTAGAAGGAGACATGAGAGCTTACTCAGAAATCCCTATGCCAAGTCATATGTTTTCAAGAAGCTATGTCATGAAAAAGATAATATGTCACATGTGAGCCAACTTAAGGAATTTCATCCACATCCCAAGATTTTTCTTATATGGTCATGAAAGGTTAACAACTAGCAAAAAGAGGCAATGACAAGTGACATACGAGGGCAAGGCTAACCAAACCCCTTGCCCCCACTGAGTGTAGGATAAGGGTGAGCTGAAATGATTGATGAAATGCATTATAGAGTGAAAAAATAGTATCAATTAGAGGGTGAGGTTCCCCCACATAAGGAAGAACACCAAGCTCCTTGAAATGTTGAATTTTTTTACTCAAATCCTTACATTCATTAGTGGAATTACCATGAACTCTATGATATACATAGAATGATGTCCTAGATAATATAATTTCTTGTGAGTTCAAGGAGGAAGGGTTATCAAGTATTCATGGATGAGTCTTGACAAGATACCCTCTTGATCAATGGTAGAAGATGTATCTTGATTATGTGATAAATATATCTCTTGATTATATGTACAAGATGACATACCTATGAAAGACTCTTTTGTTTGTGAGATTTTGTTCTTTCCTTTATAAGAAGATGTAAAATCTAACAAATTCAAATTGCTAGTGTTTTACGAAATGACATTGACATTAAGTGAATTTTTATTTGTTTGTTTGGTTGCTTGCAAAGGAGAATAGCCAATACCATTAGTATCTATCAATTTAGGATGCTTTATAGTTAAATTTGAATTATAAGAATGTGATGTGAGAGTGTTGGTGTTGATTGAGGGCTAGGCAATTTCTATGAAAGGGCAATAACCAATACCATGAGTGGTTTGTTATGTGATAGGGTCTCTAGGGTTGTAGATACCTTGTTCATTAGCACCACATCCTTTTCCACTATAGCCAAGTTGTTTAATAATCTCATACCCTTTTCCATAAATATTTTTCATTGCTTTTGGATTAGTTGGTGGTTGGTGATCAGTGTTGTCAAAGGTGGTTGTGTAGTTTGTTTCATTTTCTAAATTGATTGAGGTGGATGTTTTTTAAGGGTCATCTACTTTTTAATTTCCCCTATTTGAAACTTTGTGTATGATCTTGTACTCTCCCATGCATTCATGTTCAAAATTCAAAGAACCCCAACCATCTTCTAATATCTTTGTAACTTGTTCTATATGTTGGTGTTTGTATTTTTGTTGAATAGGTTGCACTTGTGTAGTTGATGTTAATCTATTTAAGTGATTGTCTTTGTTTTTCTTAATTTCTAAGACACTATAAGGCTTAGGATCAACATCAACTATGTGGAATGTGTTGTTGTAGATGTATTTATTTTTATGATGAAAAGTAGAGGGAACCCCATTCATTGCATGAATCCACAGTCTACCTAAGATAAGATTACATGAAATTTTATGAGGCATAACATGGATTGGTGTATTCAATGTGGCCACTTCGACTGTAAGAGGTAAAATGATCACCCCAAGTGGTTTCTCTTCAACATTGTCAAATCCTTGAATAGATAAAGAATCAGATTGAATGTTCAATTGATTAATTCCAAGCCTATCTAGAAGGCTCACACTACACACATTAAGGGAATAATTGGTATCTACAAGAGTTATCTTTATCCTTTTTCATTTTTATTGTGCTATGATCATGAAAGAATCATTTTTTTTTTCACATCCAAAGAGGGGAGTTCACTTTGGTGGAAAACAATGTCATTGTTTAGGCCTTGAATCATGGCTACTATATCATCTGGTTGCACATTAAAAGGGACAAGAACTTGTTGTAAGGTTGTTTGAATCATGTTGTGATAGTGAGGGGAGGCTTGAATAAGGTCCCACAATTATTTTGTAGGAGTATTCTTAGGTTGATCGACAAGATCGTAATCCTCTCGACCTGGCAAGAAAGGGTTAGGTAGGATAGGATTAGTAAAAGGTAATGGTGTCAGGGTTGGTTGTGATGGTTTTGGATTATTGTGATTGTTATACCAATTAGCAATGGTATTATGACTTAGTTTCTACGAAACATTATTCTTAGGAGGTTAAAGGACAAGTTCAGGTGTATTTTGCATTTATTGTTTGTGTAAAGGTGGGTAGAGAATTCGAGGGTTGTTAGAATGTTCCATGGGGTATGTATAAGGTCCATTGATTAAGGGGGATCTAATGAAAACTTGCACATTCATAACCTCAATGGTCTTGGTTTGATGTATCTCTAATAAAGGGCAATCGAGAATCACTTGTTTATTGAAGGAAGACACATTATTGTTTCCTTTTTCTAGCAACATGATATTCTTCCCAGAAGGAGAGTTTTTAGAAGAATGAAAAAGAAAATTTTCTTGACAAGTAAGGCTTGGTTCTTCAAAAATAACTTCATTTCCAATAGGGTAAGATCAATGATTTGATTATCAAGAGGGGGATGATTATGAGAAGGTTCTAATTGAGTGTTCATTGTCTTTAAGGTGCCATTCTCTTGTGCCATGTTATCTACCCTAGTAGGAGAGGTTGTAATATTTTCATTCAAGGTGAAATTTTGTAAAGTAACTTCATCACAAGTTGGGGAGGCATCAAGAGAAGGACCACTATGGTTTTCAAATAGATTATCCTAAATTGTAAGAGAATTAAGTTAGGGAGGATCAATGGTTTCATGATTCTTAATAGGGATTTCTTCTAATACCAACCTAACCTCTTTACATTGAGGAGGGATATTAGGAGATGGACAAGTTTGAATGCCATGGTTATGGAGACTAGGTAAGGTGAGTTTAGAAATGTGTCTATGATTTCAGCCTCTTATTTCTTAATGTCTTCCAAAGGATGAAGAGGAAAGGGTCAATCAAGAATCTCACCTCTTGTAGCTCCTTTCACCAAAATACCTTTGTCACTAATAGGATAGGTATTGGGAGAAGAACAAGTATGAGTGTTATGATTATCTACACTTGCATCCTCTTAGGTTATGATATTCTTGCAAATTTGATAGGTAATAAGAGGGTATGCAACATGCATAGAAAATTTTTTAGTTTGTTGTCCTAGATTATGTTCATGAAAAATGGAATCATGTAAGCCACTTAATATTCTAGAAATAAGGGATGATTGAAGAGAACACATAATAACATGAGAAAGTAAATAAAGTGCAATCCAATGAATTAAATTTTAAATGCAAGTTTTAGATGTGAAATAAGGTATTTTTTTGATTCATTATGTGACAACCTAAAAAATGAAATGTGGTAAATGCAAATGTGAAATAAAACAATGCATGAAATGAGCTATTTTAAGTTAGATCTAATGAAATGCATGCTATAGAAACTCGGCCAATTGATACAACTAGATAACGCAACAAATAGTAGATTAAAAATAGGGTTTTTAGCTCTATAAAAGGTAGTTTCAGGGGTCAAAATGGGTTGATTAGCCCAAGGTGGCGAATGAGTCCTAGTGGGGACATTTTTTTAGAATTTTCATAGTTTTTGAATTGGCTTTGATAATTTTTATGTTGCAAGATGCAGAACTAAGATGAAAATACAAAATTTGAAAAAAAAAATTAATGATTTTAGATACCAAAAATGCAACCTAAATGCACTTTTCATGAATGCAAAATTTGAAACCATAGAATGCAATTTAACTAATGCAAAATGCAATGCAAGCTATTTCTAGGATGATGATGGATTCCAAATTAGAAAAGAAAGTACATTTTAAAAGTAGGTTCACCAAAATGAACCATAGATTTTAGGGTGTAGGGTGCTATAACTCTCTTGCTCAATTAGGGTTTTTCACCTAAAGGAAAGAGATAGATCCCACACAAAATCTATGTGGTTCACTCAAACTAATGCAAGAATAATGAAAATATGAATGAAATGTGTCTAAATGAGATAAAAAAAATGCAAATAACTAATAAAATACATTCATCATTAAGTGAAAACTATTGAAATGTAACTTGTTGGAAAACACATTTAGATATGCAAAATCACCTAGAAATGAAAGCAAACTATAACATAATTTGATCAAACTAGAAGTGTGCACCTAAGAACTTTATGGAGCCTAGAAATGACATCTAGAATGTTGTTGAAACTAAAAATTTGGCCTATTGGGACTCATTCACCATTCTAGGTAAATTAGTCCTCCTTCTAAGAAACTATCCTAGAATCCATTTTAGACAAATGGGTATCCAAAACTGCAAAGAATACTTTTTATGCCTAGAAATGGGAGTCATTTTCCATTAATGGTGAATTATTCCACTTCTAAATTTTTGAATATACCAAAGTGGAAATAGAAACCCTTGGTCTACTCTTCGGTTCTTGATAGGTGTCTTCCTCTGAAAGTGACCTTTTGTTGATATTTTTTCTTGTTCAACAAGGAGATGTATTCAAAAACTTTGCAACTTGATCTTCAATGATTTCCAAGCCTCCAAGGTGCCTAAATCTACAAAAAAAAAAGAGAGAAGGAGACATGTTGAATGTTAGGTAATTAAACCAAATGAAGAAATAATATAAAGAATGAAAATGAAATGAAGGGATTAATACCTTGCCATGGTGATTGATCTTGATTTTCTATAGCAAAAGATGAAGATTCATCTCCTTTAATGTCTTGGGAAGCTATCTTGATGACTTAAGATGTAAAAACCCTAACTTGCTTGACTTGAAGTGGAAGAAAAATGATGAATGAGTTGTGAATGAGTTAAGAGATTTACATTAGGGTTTAGAGACTTAAATTTATAGGAAATTCACCTTAATCATCGATTAATTAGATCCCTAAGGTCAACATTAAAGAATAATAAACTTAAATTCTTGTTTTTCCTGCTCAAAACTCAAAAATGACCCAAATGGGTGTAATTCGCTACCTTGGGTGAATCAGTCCCACTTGGCAGGGAATCATTTTCCATATATGTAAAATTAGTACCAAAGGGGCCCATTTGCTAGCTGGCTTGTTGGGGAATGAGGAAATCAGGTTTATATGGTGACTTTGTTAGGTATTTCATCTAATTATGCATTGGGATGCATAATATAGGATCAAAGGGGCCTATTAATGATTATGTAAAGGTCAATTTGGGATTGAGACATAAATTTCAATGTGAAAGTGTGATTAAATTCACTTTACATCATTAAAATGAGGTCCACAGCCTAGAAAGCCACAACATGGAATGTGAATACAAAAAAAACATTACAACACTAGATTAGAGTTAAATTTAAGTAATAATTCTTCTAGATTAATGTGAAAATGTAATTAATTACATTTAATAATGTTTACTTAAGGGAAGATGGGTTCGTTAGGTCTAGAGAGGTGTGAAAGCCTTTTACAACACTTTACAACACCTTTACAAGAAATTGTTAAACGCATTTGAAAGGGTCCAAGACCTAGTGTGGATGTGAAAAACACCTCACAACACCAAATAAGTCCAATTTATCATAAATTATTCACAAAACCAAGCAATTTTCCTTTTTTCAATGGTACACATACATGTGAATATAAGTAATACATGAATTATACATAGGAAGAATGAAGCATACACATGAATACATTGATTGAAGTATACACAATAATCATGAAGTATACATGTGAGTTCATGAAGTATACGTAGCAAGAATAAATCTTACACATTAATACACATAATACATGAAGTATACATATGAACCATGAAGCATACATGTGAATACATGAAGTATACATTGGAAGCATGAAGCATACACATGAATACATAAAATATGTGAAGTATACACAAGAAGCATGAAAATCACACATGAATACATGAAAACACATGAAGTGTACATAGGAAGTATGAAGTATACATGTGAATACACGTAATACGTGGGTATGTGCAGGATCATGATGTGCCAAAAAGTGGCAATATGATGGGTATGTGGCTGATGACTATTTTTTTACCCAAAATTGGTGAAACAAAAAGGGTTTTCAAAGCAGATTCTCAACTTTCCATTGATATAAATTATTCTTTACTTTGAATTTAATACGTAATTATTATTCATTTTCTATTCAAATTATGACTAAAGTCCTAATTGATAGGCTGATTGAAAAACATCTATAGCTTTCAAATGGTATCACATTTTTTCAATCCATAACATGTGTCACATTCTATGCTTAGCATACTATAGGATTAAAAAAAGAAAAATTGAATTTCATGAAGCTTTGACAAAGTTAAGGTAGTTAAATAGATGAGTTTTTTTTTTTTTTTTAAGTTGTAATAAAAAAATCATAGTTAATTATTTACTTGGAAAAAAATTACAAAAAAATATGCATCACATCACGGCATGAGTCCTCTACTTATATCTAAAATATTATAAAAAAATATTATCATTTTATTATGGTTAGGGTGATCAGACAGACACCTACTTATTTTTTCCCTGAAATTTAAGTACCACTCCATTGAAATTTCAAATTTTCACCAAATAGATTTTATTTTTTTTAAACAAAACTAGTAGTTTAGAAACCACATTCAATTTTCTACAGATTCTATTCTTACATAGTTTTGAAATAATATAGATAACTTATTCAAATTTTCATGTCAAGTTGTCTAACTCTGATTTTTCTGAATTTTTTGCCACTTAAGGGCCTATTTTTTCCATGATGATCCTGTACATACCCATGTGAAATATACATAAGAAGAATGAAGCATGTTGGTTGTTTTTTAAGAACCAATCTTAATCTCAACATATTTCCCATGAATTTTCCATAATTCAATGATAAAAAATGGTGAGGATTGGCAAACAAATAGGTAAAATCTTGACTGGATTTCCCTCTACACTACGAGCTCTACAAGAACTAGGAGGGTGATCCTAAAAATGTTTTTAATAAAACTCTTGTAGAAAAATTAATAAAAACATTGTGAACAATAGATATATTCACATGATTTGAAAATTAGATGAAAATCCTAAAGAATTTTGCTAATTCTTTAACAAATGACCACCTAAAGCAAGGAATGCATGATTCTTCATAAAAATTTAGAACAATTAAAGGTGTTTGAATGATTTTCTTTATAATTGTATTCTTTGATAGGAAAGGTCGACTCAATGACTTCAATGTTTACCAAATTAATATAATAGTGCTTTATCCATGGGTGATAGATTCAAATTTGCAAGAAACTATAATACATTAGAAATTAGACTTAGCATCCATAGACTATTGTGATATTGTCTTATAATAAAACAACTCAGCATCTCCTAGAAGAAAAACTACTTATTAATCCCTATAGTTCATCACCCACACCTATGATTTCATAAAATTATTTTAATTAATTATTTGTGTTAAATAAAATATTAAATCATACACTCAACCAAAACAATTGAGGACAAATAAAATATCCTTGATCATTTTATTCATAAATCAAGTAAAAACCACAACAAGAGAGAAATTGTTCTAGAATTTGCACTCTTCATTCAAATGCCATTACTACTACAAAACTATTATTCCTATTACAAACTAGAATTCATGCCTAAGACTCAAAAATATTTTACTCCTTTGTACTTGAATTAAAAAATCTCATTACATGAATTAAAAAATCTCATTACATGAGATTGAATGCTTAACCAACCAACATCCCATGCAATTGGCCTTGAATTCCATTTTATAATAACAAGGGAGCAACCAAATTTGAGCCAAATTACACTTACAATCACATTTTTCATTTGACGCACATTTGAGTTTCAATTTTAAAACATCCCTAAGTGTTTATATTTGCATTACCAATGAGGGCAAAAACATATAAGACAAAATTTGTTTCCATTCATTAAAGAAGATTTCCCCACCTTACAAAAGGCATATTTCATCATTGTAATATCACCAAAACATATTATTCATGAGAAAAAATGTCTCCCACATATGCACCAAGCTAGTAGAAACTTTAAAAAAAGAAAACAATAAAAAGAGAGAAAAGTAGACCCCATCCACATCAACACATTTATCATCAATCTTCAAGACTAGGAGCAAATAACAGTTTTTAATTTTTCATCCAAGGCTTAATCTATAAATTTTTTGAGTCAAGTATTATACTCCTCCTATATTTTCCATTGTGTATCCAACAATTTCTACACTTTGGTGTTATGTTGGTTATATCTTGCATCAATCAATATTCTTTCCTCCTTCACAAATGTGTCCATTCTTACCTCTATTCAGTCCATATTGTCTACAACAAGGTTGGACATAGTATAGTTAGTGAGATTGATCATTTGCTTGAAATGTGGGAGTAGAACTCCCAACTCATCCTTTCATGCACCAAAATCCTTCAATTCACCTTTATCATCCAAAATATTTGGCATGCCATGCCCTTCCATATCTCTAAACATCTTCAATTTTTTCTACAATTGCATGCCTAACTTTTCATGGAATGCTATAATGTCACTCAATAAATCAATAGCCTTTAACAAATCAAGAATATTTGTTGGATCCTTGTGATTTTCTTTCATATAAGGCATCATCTCCTTCAATTTTCCTACCGTGGTACTCCATTTTCTCCACTTTGTCTAGAATATATTTTGAACCAAAAAATACTTCTTATTTGATTCTTGAATATTCATGTACACATCCCATATATTATTGAATTTAAAAAAAAAATTGTAACTCTATGCTTTAAAATATCATCAAAAATATTATCAGCCACCTGAGCAGTTTCCTCTTTAGCCTTCTTGATGTTACCCTTTTCTATTTGGAATTCTTGCTTCAAACTTAGAATTCTCAATCACAACATTTCTCTATCTTATGTAGACAAGTCTAAAGAAGAGGTTGTGGGAGAAGGGAATTTTTTTGTGTTGTAACAAGAGCCCTATTATTCTCATCCATCAACTTGCCATACTTGTCCAATGACTTCTCATATATGTATTTTGTGATTTGGGGTGTATGAATGCTTAACATAGAAACATGCATAGTCAACAATGTAGCTACAAGGGCAATCAGTTTAGTAGCCCTTTTGATTAATACAACACCAATCTCTTTCTCTATAGATTTTATTACTTCAGGCTTCCTATTATTCTATGTCATCAACCAAATATCAAGGGTGTGCAACATTGGGCTAAAGCCTAAGCCAAATACCTTGTTAGGAAAATTTTCTTCAAAAATAGATGCATTGGGATCTTTTCTTATTCCATCCAATTCAATGGAAGATGAGAGATCCCACCCAAGAAATAATAATATTCCACATCCTTTTACTAGGTCTCTTACCTCTCGTTCTGATATAGTTGCAATCTCTTTGATTATTTTTCCCTCCTCTTCATTCTCAACCTCTTCTTGTAAGAAAGAGTCAAAATTTTCCTTTTCTTTTTCTATTCTTTTCTTTATGTCAAAACCTCTTAAATGGATGAAAAAATATTTGAATTCCATTATTTGTAAAAATGCATCATCACTCATGAACTCATCACAAGCTTTGATTCAGAAATCATCATCTTCTACTACATTATATTTCAATTTAACAATTCTACTAGTAGGAATAATAATATTTAAAATGTCTACCTTTTCAAGGGATGGGAATCTTTGTTCCACCACCTCCTCCATTGGAACATGTTTTTTTGACTCCTCAAGAGCATAAGCTTTAGTTCCTTGCTCACTTGTTGAATAAGTCACCAATGGTGTGACTACAAGTTGCTCACCTATCTGTTTTGTTTTCATTTGACCACCTTGAGCAAAGGACTGAGATGGTTGCCTCCTTATTTGTGCATCATGATGTTTTTTTGTAACCTTATCCATTATTTTATCTTGTTTAAATTTATCAAAGAAAATTTTATCTTTGAAATTTTCTAACATCATTTTAGCTTGTACATATAAATCCCACACATTAGAGTAGCATTTTTTCTTCAATAGCACATTTTTTCTCCATGCACTCTTCCTTTCGACAACTTCAACATCAGAAGATAGAATTTTGATTACATCTTCTTGATATAAGAATTGATGTTGTTTCCTTGACTATCCTCTTTCTCTTCTTCAAGCACTAATAACCCCCTCAGGATAACATTATATTATGATATCTTGTTTCATCCTATAGTTGTCAAAGAGAGAACCAAACCACTCAATTCCCTCCTTTGATGTTCATGTAAAATATGCAAATTCATAATTGGGGTTTATCAAAGATGCCTTCCTTGAATTTCTAAAATGCTATTTTTCCATGGCAACAACCTACCACATTATTTCCATAAAAAAATTTCGGTTAGACACATACATAGGTATCTGATGGGGTGGCACTAGGTATCCATAAATCCTAACTGTATTACAACTAATATGAAGATACCGGTCCCCCCAATTAAGCTTTTGTATAGTGTCTTGCTCATATTCTAGAGGCCTTAGAATTTCTTTCAAACCCCTTGATATTTTTCAAATGGGATTTAATCCCAACTGGTCCATTACACTAAACTTAAACCCATCACAAAATGTTGTAGAGTTGGAATCAAGATAGTGTACATCCCATAAATGTGTCCACATTTGTATAGGAAACTCATTGCCCATATTATCCCTTTCCCTCAACTTCATGAAATTCCTCATTACCATTCCACCTTTCAACAATAGCATGTGCATTAATAAAGAATAATGTTTGCAGAACAATGGAGGTGTTGTGTCCTTTAACCTTACCAAATATTCATGCAAGTGATCAATAATATAAGAGGCATAATCAAAAGTCATGTTCTGATACTTTTTTTTGTATATCAATGGCCATGACCATCAAAGTAACATCCAT
This sequence comes from Sequoia sempervirens, assembly GCA_007258455.2. NCBI lineage: Eukaryota > Viridiplantae > Streptophyta > Pinopsida > Cupressales > Cupressaceae > Sequoia > Sequoia sempervirens. The sequence continues at coordinate 980,080,655 of VDFB02281492.1, forward strand.
TTTGATATCAAACATCTTATGTAGGACTTGGCATAATGCATAGTCTGTATTCTTGAAGTAATCTCCAAATTCATCATAGTCAAATGGCTTAAACTCCTTAGGACTAAATGACACACCATTATTTTTAAAATAACACCTCCTATTCCTAGGAAAAATATTTTTTCTATATGTAAACTTATTCTACTCATATTAATTATAGAATGCACAAAAATTTATTAACTCGATAGCAGATGGGTTCAAATTGAAAACTTCAACTATTTGGCTTCTTATAATTTTTAGCATTGGAAAAAAGTCTAGAAATCTTTGGATTGTCCTATTAGTATAGTCAAAGCACCTATCCAATTCAATCATCAAGTCCACCACCACAAATACATTAGGGAAAACCAATTTTCCAATATCACAAGTCCATGGATAAAAAGTAGGGTGACAACCAGACCTCCTTTTGAAGGAATATAAAAAAAATTCCCAAAGGCTCTATGGAAGAACCACATCACCAACCAGAGAAGTTGAATCCTAAAAATGACTTTTCAATAACCCTTCACTAGTTTTCCTCTTCCATAAAATGAGAATAATCCATTTTCACAGTTCTCTTCTTTGTCGTTGCTTTATGAATATCTAGTTTGGGATTTTCATCTTAAGGTTTAGGTCTCTTGTCCCTTTTTTTGTAGGTTTTCTCTCAAATTTAGTAGTAGACTCACTAGGCTCACTCATTTTATAGTATAATGGAACTATGGTTTCAAATAATAGGTAATTCAAGTCTAAACTCTTCAAATTCATAGGGTTCAAACTAAATTTCAACAAATTTCACTCTCCTTCCCAAACCTTATGTGTAACAAGTATAATTCCTTCACTAAATAGGAAAAAACACTAAATTAAAAACCATAGTAATTTTCTCAATTCTTAAATCAACCAATGCTATAAAATCAATCACAAAGGTATAAAATTCAACTTACTCGGGAAAAACTAGTAGTTTGTTCTTCAATTTGTCTTCATTTGGAGCTTTGCCTTCTTCTTTTATTCACTTGACCAATTATTTAGCTCCCGATGATTACAATTTTGAAAGAAAAATGATCTACAACCATCTTTATGACTCAAAGATGGAGTGCCTTCACCATTAATGTGTGAACGATAGCTCACACGAGTGAATTGACAAGTATCCATTAGGCTTTGAATTCCTATCATCAATCACTTTTGATTGAAAACAAGTTCCACAACTCTCCTCGACCATCTCTTTTTTCTTTCATAGGTGTGCCTTAAAATAGTGGTGATACCCTAGGAAGATACCATGTAGCCACCCATGAGCTCATTAATTCCTTGCAATATTTGTCACTCATAGTGATAATGTTTCAAGTTTAGACCCATACTTTAGTGATGAGGAGAAAACCTCCAATGGAAGGAATATTTGTCAACATAATCACTTATCTCCATCACTTGTCATTGAAGAGCTTCAAAAATACACTTATACTTTATCAAAGAGAATTTCCCAAGATACAAACAATTTACCTTACTCCATCACTCATCACCATAGTTGATTTTGAGATGAGAATGCTTTCGATGATGGGTGAAATGAGCAATGGCACCAAATTTTGACTAGTGACACAATCGTAGCCCACCATTCCTTCCTATCGCTCATCGCCAAAGAAAAAATGAGTGATAGAAATTTTCTACAATGTAGAGGGATGGTGTGATACAATGGAGAATTAAGGGCCATCATGCATCACTAAAGTAGAATCGAAGAACAAAAAGTATTCAATGATAAGTGATACAAAATGAACCAAGCACATCAATCATCATGGAAGAAAAACATGAAGGAAAAAAGATTTCTACAATGTGTGATACAATGGAAACTCAAAGGAATATAGCTCATTGCTATAATGAACCCAATGAGTAACAAATATTTAATGATGATAAATACAACAAAGTTAAGTGACAAAATATTACACATGCATAAAAAGTTGTTTTAAAAGAGGGATCACCTAAGGAGAACAATTTACAAGGCCTTAAAAGGATTTAAAATTAATTTAGCACAAGATTTAAAGGCTAAAAAAATATAAATTTTCAACCTTATAAAATATTAAATCCCTAGACAAAAGTAATAAGATAAATATTAGGCGATGGGTAAATGAGGAATCTATCCTCAAGGGGTTGTTAACCAAATGAACCCAAAGAGTTAACATATCAATAAGACAACCTGGAATTGGAAATAGAAATTTAATGAAGGATTAGACCCAAAGACACAGATTTGGAAGAAGGGAAAATATGCTAAGTAAACCAGCCCCAAAACATAAAACCCCAAACCCTTGTTTCGCTTCTGACCAAGAGACCACTCAAGTAAGGAAATTTTAGCCTAGTGGAACATGAAATTTTTGAGGGTTCCACAAGTGGCTTCAATTGGAGATGCATTCCTCTCATGGTAATGGTGTGACTTCAAATCTCATGGTTGAAGCAGACCAATCACAAAGACACCAAAAACCAAGAACTTGCCTAAACAAGGCAAGGAGATGACACCCAAGAAAACCAGACCTATATAAAAAAAATTATAGGATTGTAAAATGTACATGGAGCAAAAGATATTTCAAGAGAAATATGGCTTGAAAAACTTTCCATGTACTAGAAGTTCAAGAAGTCCACCTATTAAACTTTGGAGAAAGTATGAATCCTCCCCATGTGTATTTGAAACTAGATAAGGCCTGGTAATAATGCTTCAAAATTTCCATCCTTTACCTTGTCCTAATCTCTTTCATTCCACATCAATACTATACTCCCCACTTCAAATTTTCTAGGAAAGGCTCTTTAATCATTCAAGTGTTTGACTTGTAGCTGCATCTTGGTATTTTTGTCATGAGCTTCTCTTTTAGTTTCATTTAACTAGATCAAGTCATCTACCCTATGTTGCATTTCATCACAAATTTCACCATCACACTCATATAAAAACTTGTACATCTTTAATATTTTTTTCTAAGGAAGCCTAGATGCAATACCATAGACTAAATCAAATGGAGAATAACTTGTAGACTTCTTGACTGTTACTCTATCCACCCAAAAATAAAGTTTTAGCTTTGAATCCCATGCTTTTTTATTTTTCTCAATCACCATCCTAATGATCTTTATTAAAATCTTGTTACTAGATTCTGCTTGATCATTTCCTTGAGGATGGTAAGGGAAAGAATAATAAATTTGTATGCAATGCTTATGACAAGTATCCTTAAACTCATCTAACTTAAAGCACATAGCATTATCAGATATAATTTTCTCTAGAACTCAAATCTGATTAGGATATTATTCATTAGGAAATAAATTACCACTTGTTTCTTTCTTGGTGGGGTTTTCCTCCACACTTTTTTTAAAGTAATTAGTTGCAACAAGAATCCAAGAATGCCCCCCACTAGATTTTTCTGATATTTCACTAATGAAGTCTATACCCCACTATTGAAAAGGGGCTTGAACTGGAATATGTCTAAGTTGAAAATTCCTTGAAAATTTATAATTTCTTAAGTTCCTTTGGCAATCGTCATAGGATTTAACAAACTTATGGGCATCTTTAAAAATAGAAGGCCACCAAAATAATGCCCTCAAAAATGTATGAGTTGTGGTCTTAGCCATGTAATTTTGACCACATACTCCACCATACATCTCCTTTAGTAGCTTAGAAGCTTTGACCTCATCAACACACTTCAGCATAAATCCTTCTATTTTTTTCCACCATAATTCACCATTTAAAATCAAATACTTGATGGCGTGTAACTTGAGAGTCATCTTTTCATTGTCAATTAACCCTTCAAGGAATTTCATCTTCTGCAAGTAATAAATGACATCCTTATAACAATCGTAATCTTGCATATCACAAATATGTGACCTATTAAAGTCATCCTCAAGGTTTATTTGATTGGCATCTATGTTTTCTTCAACCATTGTCTTGGCTATCCATTGACCTCTCACCAATTTGTTGATATGAACATCGATATTGTACTCCTGGATCCTGTTGATCTTGTAGCATAGAAAAATGGACCTTTCGGCATTTCCACACTCATTTGGGTCCCTATTGTGGATTTTGGCTTAGTTTTTCCTTGATTTAGTGTTGTATTGAAGTTAACACATTCACATTAGGTCTTGCGCCCTTATGAACTAAAAGGATTTTAATGGAACCTTACCTAGGTGTTCTAAAGTGTTGTAACATGATTTCACATTTCTCTAGGCTTGTCATCAATAATTGGGCATTCTTATGCTTTAATTTTCCCCATTTTTCATCCACATGCCTTATTAAAGTATATTTTTATGAATAATCATGAAAAACATCATTTAAAACTTCAAAATCCTTAAACCCACATTAAATTCCTAAGGTGGGACTCATTCACCATTCTAAGTGAATGATCCCCCTTAGTTAAGACCCATTTTCGCAGGATAGCAAATGAGTCCCCTTTAACTCAAAATTCAAATTTAATTCAAAATTTTGGTAGATTTTTATTCTCCAAGATTTGAGGTTGGCTTGTAGTGTTATATTTTCAAGAATTATTCCATAATTGAGTATAAATATGAGGTTATTTCTCTCATATTTTCATACCTAGCATCCTAACAAGAAATCAAGTGACCTAACATTCAAGTATTCAAGCATTCTATTCACAAGAGAATTCAAAGCATTTCAAGGGAAAATTTTCAAGCTTTCAAGAGAATTCTTCAAGTATCAATCATCATGTCAAAGACTATTTGCATCATGTTGCTTTAGAGCTAACAATTGTGGTATATTATTTGCAATCAAGTGCTTCATTCAAGATCTATCAACATCAAGATAGAGTTCAATTCCACATCCATTAGAGCCATTACTTACATGTTTGCATCCTCTCATTGCTAGGGTTTGATGAGTTGCAACATCATTTCTTGTTCATTCATCATTATCCATTTTATTTCATTGTATTTCAAGGGTTTAATTACCAACAAGGGGTTTGACCAAGACAAACCCCTATCCACTAACCCAACATTTTTTTTTCCTTTTCTTTGTATGAGATTTATAGGGCTAGGTTGCAGATTTGTAAAGGGGAAAGATTGGAAAAGTTGTCATTAAGATGTCAAAGCCATTGGAAGTTGTCAAAGTTGCGAACAAGACTTGGTTAAGATTTATAGGTTGAATTTGATAGTTTCAGACCTAGATCTAAACCAGGAGTAGAAGAGCAGACCGAGACCTACATATTCCACTTTTGAATTTCTAAAAATCTATAAGTTGACTACTTAGTTATTGGTGGTGAATAAGTCCCACAATAGGACTCTGACAAATATTTTTGCAGATCTAAGTAACCATTTGTCTGAAACATGTTTTGACACTATTCAACTAAAGTAGGACTAAGTCATCCATCTTGACGTATGAGTCTCAACTAGCCTAAAAAGCAGCAATTTTAGGATTGCAGAGCTCCATTTCACCTCTATCTAGTTTACAGGTGCACACTTTCAATCTCATAGTTTTCTATTATATTGTATTTGCATTCTTATGTCCTTTTACATATCATAGTGTCTTTTCAATCATATTTCATTTTCCAAGTTTATACTTGGTGGTGAACCCCTCTTATCAGTTTTTATCCCATAGGATAATCCCCTTTGACATATTTCAATCTCCTTTGAATTGGAATCTCAAGGGTTTGTTCTTGAGTGAAGCATTAATGTTTTTGTATCTCTCTCCTTTTAGGTCTAAAACCCTAGAAGTTTAAGATAGGCCCACATAAAAAAAGATTGTTTCATTTTGGTGAACCTATATTTAGAGCATCATATTTCTAATTTGGAGTGCATTTACATCCTATATTTAGCTTGCATTAACATTGCAATGCATTTTACATTGTTTAATTTGGATTTTGGAGTTGCAAAAATTTTATTAGTGAAAAGTTCATTTAGATCACATTATTGCACATAATTTCATTGAAAAATAATAAAATTCAGCATTTGCATCACATATTTGCATCAAAAAAATAGAAAAAAATAAAAAGCAATTCAAAAATTCTTAAAATTTTCAAAAAAATCACTACCTAGACTCATTCGCCGGCTTGGGTGAATCAGTTAGGTTGCATATTTTGCACTAGATTTTTAGGCATTTAATCTTCATTTTCTAAATTTATGTTTCATGTTTCTACATTTCTGTTTTACTTTCAAGAATATCAGTTATAAGAATGTCATTTCTATTAATTTACATTGCATTTGCACTCATCTCGCATTTAGTAGCTTTTGCATGAGTTTTGGGTGTCCTATTCCTAATACAATGGTGAGACAAAGTTTGAGACTCATGCCATCCTGCGATAACACACTCATTGTGAATCTTGGCTTATCTATAGCTTCCACTCTTAGTATTGACACTAGTACACTATGCATGGATAACACCCTTAGAAACTATTTTCATTCAAGTAGCATGCAAGTTAAACCATGGAATGATAATATCCCGCAAGAGAAAGTAATTCAAATTCATGAGGACATAGTAAACCTACAACATCAAAGAAGCCTTGAAAAAAATTCAACCACTGCAATCCCTACCATAGAAAACATTAACCACATGCTTGACAATGAAGATGGCCTTGACCTTGTGAAAAACATAGTTCAGATATTTGGAAAACATCTTCCTTCAAATTCTAGTGCTCTTATACCAAAAAAAAAATGTTGTAAAGAAAGGAGGAACTCAAATTCCTCCTCCCTCAACAATAGCCCCAATACCTACCTATACCACTCAAGTCACACCAACAATCCACCAAGTTAGTAATGTGATTCCTTCCATAGGTATTCTAGCTAGCATCCCTAGTTCCTATGTGGCATTGACATGTTCGATCTTCTACCATATTACCACCTATACGAATTCCACTCAATTTTCCTACTAATGCATACACTCCATCACCACTTTCACTTCCATCTCGTACCACTTGTAATGATCCTCTCATAAAGCAATTTTTCCAAACTATTTCATCCATGCAAAATTAAATCTCCAACATAATCCAAAACCAAAATGGCTCACCCACATATTATGTCAAAAGTAGCCCATTTTCTTTGGATATATTGCACTCATTGATGCCACAAGGTGTAGAGGTGCCTAGATTTGAGAAATATGGAGGAAAGGGAGATCCTTCTATTAGAAAAACATGGATAGACAACTGAGAGGGGGGGTGAATCAGTTCTCACTGAATATACAAACTTTTCACACTTAACTTCACTTAATCTCAGATATGATGAATGGACAATAAACCATAAACAATCAGCATATTAGAAACACAAAGAACACCAAGATTTTTATGTGGAAGCCTTGTTAGGGGAAAAATAATGGTGGATTTCAGTCCACAATATTATACTCTGTTAAAAGTATAAATATCAATAATGGGAATGCACATCCATTCAAGCACACTACCTAGATCTCACTACTCAAATGCAAGAGGGATCACTGCCTAGAGAAGAAACACTATCTTACAAAAATTTGGATTAGATCCATAGGGTATGAACTAAGAAAATAGCTTCTACAAAAGCCTAATTATAGTTCTAGTTAAGCACAAAAACACTTGTTCACACTTCGCTCAAACTTCTTCCCACTCTACTCTACAATCAAATGATTAGAACACTACTCACACATCTGCACTTTCTATGGCATATATTCACAATTATGCACACTTTACTTTTCTCAAACAATCACTCTTATATATCCACAACTTGGATTTACATCAACAACTTCATTGGCTAGAAGAAATATGAAAATATAAAACATATATGTAATGTCAACCCAAATTTACAAATAAATTTTCAATTTGAATCAAACATCGTTGGACAATATTATGTTGAGACCAAAAAATAAATCCTTGAGCACACCAAACATTCAAATTTTAATCTTCAAGGATCCACAACATGTTACAACCACCATGTTGACCAAGAATACAAAAACTCAAACACACAAGAGAAAAATCACTGACCACAAGTGCACTGATCAACACAGACATGCAAAAAAGATAGAGCATGATCTAGAAGCATCCATGAGCAACAAGAAACAAAAGATAAAAATCTACAGCAATTGAGATTACTAGAATCACACCAACTTCAATTAGAAACATAAATTGAAACCACAAAAACTCTATGAGAACACAACTATTCATAACACGAGAAAATATTCACATGAACCTCTAAAAATTTCAATGGATAGACTAGATACACTTAGAAATAAATATTTTAGTCCAAAATGATTGATCTTAAATGTACTGAGCAAAACACCTTCATGACCTTTACTATTCCACTAGCAACCTACAACTCTTTCTTTAACAATTTTCTCAATATCCTCGACATATACAACCTTCAATACCTCCATACTAATAGTGTTGACATCAATGACAACAACATATCAACAACAAAACCACAACATCCAACAATTTCCCCCTTTGGCATTGATGGCAACACATGATGTGAAAAATACCATCAACACAACTCTACATTAGCACTTAACTCTTCTCTTAATCTTCTTTCCACAGGGCACGTCTCCCTAGATAATTAGCAATTTTTTCACATTGTACTTCTTCCCCTTTGACATCAATGGAAAACATAAGCATTATCTTTCCACATACAAGCTTTGAACCACATATCTGCACATTTGACTACTCCCCCTGAGTAGTAGCCTTGAAAACATCAATTTGGAGTAGAATATGATCATGAAATGCCCAGACTGATGCAATACAATGCATCACTAATTCATATCAGGAGGGTTAACTACCCATAGCATCCCTCTAAGATACTCAAAAGTATCTTTTCACAATAGCTTGGTGAAAATGTCTACAATCTATTCTTTGGTAGGTACATAATCTAGTCTTTCTTTCTCACTCACTTTCTCCCTCAAGAAGTGAAACTTAATTGAAATATGTTTGGCCTTAGAGTGTAGCACTGGGTTCTTTGAAATGTTTATTACACTTGATTTGTCATAGTATATTGCAATAGGCTCATCATATACCACTCTGATATCTTTCAGTATTTGTTTCATCCACAAAACTTGAGTACAATTATTTGCAGCAGCAATATACTCTACCTCAATAGTGGATAGGGTAATGGAATTCTACTTTTTACTCAACCAAGACACTTGTTTCTTCCCTAGGAAGAAGGCACCACCACTAGTGATTTTACTATCATCTACATCGCCTACCCAATTTGCATCAGTGTAGTAACTCAAAGTAAGATCATCATCTTTAGAATACCAAAGCCCAAATTTAGTTGTTCCTTTTAGATACCATGGGTGTACCAACAAGCTTTGAGTCATTCATACAAAACTTCTTCAACAGTTCTCTCACATATTTGTACCGTGATATGAAAATCCCATTGTCTAACTAAGTGACTTGCAATTCTAGAAAGAACTTCATCTCTCCAATCATACTCATTTCAAATTCACTCTTCATTTCATCAGAAAACTGCATACATAGATCATCATCTCCTCCAAAAATAATGTCATCAAAAAAGACTTCAATAATCAACTCTTTATCATGATCCATCTTAAAATACAAGTTGTCAACAAAACCTTTATTAAATCCAAGCTTTAGTAAGTATTTTTCCAGTCTAGCATAGTAGGCTTTGGGGGCTTTCTTGAGTCCATAAAGAGCTTTGTTCAATTGGAAAACCATGTCTTCCTTATAATTTAGCTGAAATCCATCTGGCTATTCAACATATACCTCTTCTTCTAACTCATCATTCAGAAAAAGATGACTTCACATCCATTTGATAGACTTTATAGTTCTTATATGTAGCATAAGCAAGAAATAATCTTACCACTTCAATTCTGGCAACATGGGAAACATTTTCTTCAAAATCAATACATTCCATTTGTGAATACCCTTTACATACTAGTCTTGCTTCATTCTAAACCACTTCACCTTGTTCATTTAGCTTATTCTAAAAGACCCATCTATTACCAATAATATTTTTATCTTTAGGTCTCAGAACAAGAATCCATGTCTCATTATTTTCAATCTACAATAGCTCTTCCTTCATAGCTTCCATCCAATGTTCATCATTACAAGCTTCATTGATATTGTTAAACTCTATTTTGGAAATCAGGCAATTCTCTTTTGCAATCCTTCTTCTAGTATGCACACCGTTATTCTTATCTCATATAATCTATTTTTCAAAATAATTCAACCTTACATACCTTAGAGCTTTAGGATTTTCTCACACTTCTGGTTCTTCTATTCTTTCTTCTGCACTACCACTTGTCTCTGCTTCTTGACTTTCTTGATTTACAAGAACAATTTGAACTTGATTCTGTGTCTGAGCATTCTTCCCTTGGTTTGTACTATCTTGTTGGTCATTTGAATCATATCCATAGTATCTAGATGATCTAGTAGAGTCCTCATCAACTCTAACATTCAACCATTTTTCTCAATATTCTATTATAGCACCAGTAATCCTTGCTTTTAGTGGAGTAACCTAGAAATATTCCTTCATTGCTTCTTGCATAAAACTTGCTTATGCCCTCATCTCTCTTAATATAACACTTGCTTCCAAAGATCCTGAAATATTTAACAGTAGGTTTATAACCAAACCATAGCTCAAAAGGACTCATACCAAAAATACCATTGACATTTACCTAGTTTAGAGTTTACATAGTAGTGTAAACAACTTCTCTCCAATAGATGTGAGGCACATTTACTTCTATCATAATTATTCTAGCAACAACCAGAATTGTTCTATTCTTTCTCTCTACAACATTTTTTGGAAGGGTTTAGGGATCAGATAACTATCTTCTGATTCCATGCTCTTCATATAAATAATTGAGCTCCCAGGAAGTGAATTCAACACCTCTGTCCAACCTTAGGAATTTCATCTTCAAACATGTCTCATTCTATGCCATAGCTTTGAAACTTTTGAACTTCTCTAATGCTTCATATTTTTATCTTAAGAAAGCAACCCATATCATTCTAGAGTAATCATCAATAAGAAACATAAAGTACCTTTCTCCTTGTATACTTCTGACTCTAGAGGGACCACATAGATTAGTATGCACCAGCTTGAGTATTCCATTAGAATGATGTTTTGTATAAAAAGAAACTCTAGTTTGTTTTCCCATATGACATTCCTTGCATATTGTGTTAGTAGGCTTCACTAGCTTAGGTAGATCTCTTACTACTTGAGTGGAGCTTACCTTGACAATGCTATCAAAATTCACATGACACAACCTTCTATGCCATAACTAGCTTTCATCTACTTGAGTAATTAAACAACATTTACTAGAAGCATTAACGTGAAAGATATTACCTTTTGTTTGTGTACCTAATGCAATTACATTTCCAAAGCTTCCAAGTATCATGTATCTTCCATTTTTGTACTGAAGATCATAACCCTTATCCACCATTTTTCCAACATGCAATAGGTTACGTTTCAAGCCTTCAACATAAAGGAAATCATTAGTGCTATGTTTACCACCAATACAAATAGATCCTCTACCATGAATCACACTAGAATTATTATCTCCAAATCTTACAACCTCATTGTCATATTTCTCCAAACAAATTTTCTTTTATCACCAGTCATATGATGTGAGCATCCACTGTCAATAACCCACTCATCCTTTTCATCAATTCGGGATACAAGAGCTTTCTCAACCTTAGCAGACTCAGTAGCCACTAGACCATTTTCCTTGATAGCAATGAAAACCCATTCATCTTCATTTATATTTTCTTTATTAGATTCTTCATCAGTCACACCTTCTTCAACAAAATAGCATTTCTTTCAAAAAAATTGTTCATAGTTCTTAAACCTAGTAACTCTTTCAGGACACCTTGAAGCAAAATGACCTAACTTATTGCAAGAGAAACTTTTAATAGGCAACTTTCCTTTATATTTACCTTGTCTTCTACCTTCTTTCTTCACAATCAGTGCTTCTAGCTCTTCTACCTCTCTTTCTCCATCTTCAAGTTGTTTCATCTCTTCCTCATACTTGAATGTATTTTATAAATTTCTCCCAGATCATATCTTTTCTTGTTTCTTCCAGATATAGTGGCCTTAAATGTAGATTCAGTCTTAGGGGTAGAATCACCAAATTCACTAAACTCAAATGCAGCAAGCTTACTAATCAACATATCTCTTTTTACAGTTTTTACTATTTTGAGCTCTTCAATCACATGCGACTTAGATTTTAAGGAAGGAGGCAATGATATGAGCACTTTAGCTACAATTTCTTATTCATCCAGGGTGCCACTGATACATCTAATACCCATCACAAGTTCATTTACTCTTTGCATAAAAGAAGAAATATTTTCATCTTCACCCATCTTCAAAGTTTCATAGTTTCCTTTCAAAATTGTTAGCTTAGCAACCTTCACAAGTGAATCTCCTTCATAGAAAGTCTCCAACTTCTACCAAATATCATGATTTTTCTTCAAATCCATCACATTTGTCATTTTTGAATATGTCAAAGCACTCAAGAAAGCTTCAATAGCCCTGATGTTAGTCTCAACCTCTTTAACCTCATCAAGAGTGGAAGGACCATTCAGAGGAATAACATATATGTTCTTTACAATATTCTAGAAGGGGTCACCAATACACCTCAAATGACATTCCATTATAGCTTTCCACAAGGTGTAGTTTGTTCCATCAAATCTAGGACTATCCTTCTTATATGATGCCATCTTGGATCACCTCAAGATTTTAAACTTCTTCATAGGAACCTACTCTGATATCAATTGTTGGAAAAATAAGGAAAAACAACTGAGAGGGGGGGTGAATTGGTTGTCATAGAATATACAAACCTTTCACACTTAACTTAATCTCATATCTGATGAATGAACAATAAACCATAAACAATCAGCACATCAGAAACATAGAGAACACCAAGATTTTTACGTGGAAACTTTGTTAGGGGAAAAACCATGGTGGATGTCAATCCATAATATTATACATTGTTAAAAGTATAAAGATGAATAATGGGAATGCACATGCATTTAGGCACATTGCCTAGAGCTCACTCCTCAAATACAAGAGGGTGCACTGTCCAGAGAAGAAAAATTTATTACAAAAATTCAGATTAGATTCATAGGGTATGAACTGAGAAAATACCTTCTACAATGGCCTGATTATAGTTCCAGTTAAGCACAAAAACATTTCTTCACACTTCACTCAAACTTCTTCAAAATCTTCTCTACAATCGAATGATTAGAAAACTACTTACACATTTGCACTTCCTTTGGCATTTATTCACACTTATGCACAATTTACTTCATTTAAAAAATTTCTCTTATATATCTAAAACATGTATTTACATCAAAAACTTCATTGGTGATAAAAAATATGAAAATATAAAACATTTATGTAATGTCGATCCAAATTTACAAATATATTTTCAATGTGAATTAAACATCATTGACCAATATTATGTTGAGACCCAAAACAACTTCCTCAAGTGCACCAAATACTCAAATTTTAATCGTCAAGGATCCACAACATGTTATAACCACCATGTCGGCCAATAATACAAAAATCGAACACACAGGAGAAAAATAACTGACCATAGGCACACCAATCAACGTGGACATGCAACAAAGATAGAGAACAATCTAGAAGCATCAATGAGAAACAAGAAGCAATAGAGAAACATCTACAACAACTAAGATTACTATAATCACACCAGCTTCAATCATGAACATAAACTGAAACCATAGAAACTCTGTCGGAACACAACTATTCATAACATGAGAAAATATTCATGTTGACCTCTAAAACTTTTGGTGGATATACTAGATACACTCAGCAATAAGCCCTTTAGTCCATAATGACCGATATTCAACATATTAAGCAAAACACCTTCATGACCTTCACTATTTCACTATCAACCTCTAGCTCTTTCTTTAACGATTTTCTCAATATCCTTGACATATACAACCTTAAATACCTCAATGCTAATAGGGTTGACATCAATGAAAACTAAATATTAGCAACACAACCATAATATCCAACACCTTCTAACCAAGTTAATTCCTAAACTGCCTTATGTAGTGACTTTGTCCTTGATGATACAATTTTGGAAAACTTATTCCTAGGTCCTTAAAAGACACCACCTAGGAATGGTTTTCTTCCTTACCAAAAAATTCAATTCATTCATTTAATGAACTTTTTGATGCATTTATAACCCATTTCTAAGTGCATATGACTCCCAAAAAATACCTTATCCAATTTGATGAGATGCAAGAAAAAAGAAAAAGAAAAGATAACAAATTATTTCTCATGTTAACAATTGCTTTATTCCCAAATCAATGTCAAGGTCCCAAACCCAGACCTTTAGAAGATGTTTGTAGAAAACCTAAAAAGTAAGATTCAGGACAAGCTCACTATGATGATACTCCCATCCTTCATTCACTTATGCATTGACCTTTGTGATTATGAAAATGTGGTTAGTACTCGAGATACAAGGCACACTTCTATCTGCATTGAGAGATCTCAGCCCACATACCAAAATAATTCCCAACCTTTTAGAGAGAAAAATAAAGGGTTCCTTCAATTTAATCCCCCTCAACCAAAAATTGAAAATGTCAATAACAAAATAGCAGCTATTAAATCCACGATGAACTTTAGTTATGGGGATACATAAAGATAATTCACTCCCTTGCCTGATACCCTTCATCACACAGTGTCCCAACTTCTACAAGAAGAAATGATTACCTTGCATCCCATCAAAACACCCAACCATAATAATCCTTTACCCTCGAGCTTTAATTACAATTCTTATTTCCACTATCATCAACAAAATGGGCATGACACAAAACATTGCAAGTGTCTTAAACATCTTGTGCAAGACCTCATTGATTCTGGCTATCTATCCATTGTAGGTGTTAGTGATAAAGGCGATAAGTCTATTGGTCCTCTGATGATCTAGGAGGATCTATGAATCTTGAAAAATAAATTTTCTCCAATGCTTCAGAAGTCGGCACCATGGTGTAATGCTCAAAAGCACAATTCCAATGCCGCTTGAATCATGAAAAATGAATTTTGTATGTAAAAATTATGGTCAATCAAAGATTGGTCAAAATAAGAACTAGGCACTAGTCAAAAAGGAGAAAATTTTCATTTTCTTAGAATTTGTTGCAATCAACATCATGATAAAGAGCTTGTCACCATGATTCTAATGTCGTTCGTTTCATCAACAAAGGAATCCTTATGCCAAAGTTATGCCAAGTCAAAAGTTTATTCAAAATGATGACATCAACATGTGATGTGGCAAGGGTGACGTGGCAATATCAAATGCTACCATGTGGTAGATTTTGACATAATTTCTCTTACTTAAATTAGAAATTAACTCCCAAATAAAAACATAAAATTTAAGGTAAAATGCTAATCTCCTGTCTTTAAAAGATTAGAAAAACCAATTTAAATTCAAGAGCCGAATAATATAAAGATTTCATGAGGCTATTAAAGAATAATAAGAAATATTTAAAGAGTGAATTGGTTTATAGTAGATTTGTGAAATATTTTTAAATATTTTTAAGAATCTTTAGAGGATTTTAAGGGATTTGCTATCCTTTAAAAATTTAAAACATAATAATAAAAAATCAAATCCCCTAAAGTCCCTAATTAATAGTTTGACATATTTTTATCCCGAAAACATGATAAATTAAGGGTTCAATAAAATATTAAAAAGATTGTCACAAATTCTTAAGGGGATTTTAAAAGGGCCTTTTAACATTATTTTTTAATCCTGAAACTATAAGGGCCATTTATTTGAATGGGTATAATTTAAGCATCAGTTAAGCTCGAATTCCACTAATTTTAAAACTAATAACCTTAACAGTTATTCATTAGAATTTGAAACTAAAATAAATAAAGAAAAAAAAAAACCCAACCAAATAGTCCAAGAATATACATGGACAAGGTCTCAAACAAATTTTAAATGATTTTTTAGGGAGATTGTTGATTATTTATTAAAAATGGGGAGAATTGTTTTGATTTTTCCTTAAAGAGGGAAAAACACATGTTTGGTGGTTTTGGCCCAAATGGGAAAATTTCATGTATAAAAAGGAGTACTAGGAGGAATTCCATAATGATCCCATTCTTGGATTGAATTCTCAAGAATCCAAGTGAGAAGAGAATTTAAGGAGGAATAGATGATTTTTGGTGTAATAATGCTTTGATTCTATAGTAGAGCCTTTAGGAAAAGTCTTTTCTTTCTCTTTGTAAATCAACCTTGTGGCTTTGAGAGTATTTATGTAAGGTGATTTGAGTGAGAAGTTTTGTACCATGACTTTGTAGACATGCTACAAAATATTGTAAATAAATTTGCAAGAGGCTCTTTTTAGAGATTGTACTACATTTGGAGCATTGTTAATAGATTTGTCACTTAGTTGAGATACACCCAGAGACATAGTGCAATCAGACGAACTCCATAATCAATCTTGTGTCATATCGTCTCTCTTTATTGTTCATGTTACTCCATTATTTCATGTCTTTTCAGTTAACCTTTAGGAATTAATGATTTGTTCACCTTTATGCACATTCACTTTAGAAATGTTTGTTAGAGATCCCTTCTACACCAGATCAAGTGGTATCAAAGCCCAGTTTGGCTAGTCTTGAAGAAGAGATTGTTAGTCAACTTGCTAGTTTAAGGAAAAGAAACACTTGATGAAATTCAGTGAAAGGTGGATAGATCTGGATAATCACTCCACATTGGGACTCAGAGTTGCAGAGAACGGACAAGAAGTTGCCTGTATGTTCTCAACTTTAAGACTTAGTTCGGCTCAATGTGTTGATGACTGAGGCTCTTGAAGGTCTTTTTCTATGGCCTTGTTTCTTAGGTGAATATAGATAGATTTGAATGTTGAAGCTCATAATCAACTATTCTGAAGTAAAAAGTTGAGAAGGAATATTTCAAGTTGAGGAACAATTGCCATTGCTCATGCAATTTGTAAATGAGGAGGACCATCATAATCATGCCCAAGAAATTGTCTAGGCTAGTATGCAAAATGAGAACCACCACCATGAGAAGCACTAAGAGATAGGTTTATCATACTCGGTTTTCTTCTTTCTTTTTGGTATGTCAAGTTTTGTTTTGAACTACATCCTTTGAAGCCCTAATGTGGCTGAAATGTAAGACCCTAGCAAGCGGATGTGGCAATGTATGTTTTCTTGATATTATTGAAGTGTAAGACCCCTAGAGGGAAGATGGGATAGTATAAAGGCATAGTTGAAGTGTAAGACCCTAGAGAGAAAATTTAAGTTTTGAAGCATGGTGGAACTAGGACCAGAATTAGACTTAGTTATCAAAAGTGGAGCTAGTAGTAGCATTGTAGTGAAGCTTTGAAGGTGACAACAAAGTTGATCCAAGCTGAGGGAGTCAAAGGTTCTACAAGGAAAATTTTGGAGGACCAAAAGCTCTTTAATGGGGAGGTTTGTTAGAAACCAAGATCTGAAATGCAAACCAGAAAATAACCTTCCACAAAGAGAAAAACAAAAGAGCAAAAAGTTTGCATAAACATGTGCAAATTGATATATTCAAAGTACAAATAATTACAAGAGATAATTTTATTTATAAAAGCAAAGATGCATAAACCTAATCTTATCTTGAGCAACAAGATAGCTCAATAAGATAAAGATAAGAACCTATAACTTAGGAATTAAATATGCCTAAGTAAACTTATTCTAAAGTGTAATTAAATATTAATTAAACCAACAAGGTTTGATCTAGGAGGATATATGAACCTTGAAAAATTGATTGTCTCCAATACTTGAAAAGTCAACACCATGGCGTAATGCTAAGAAGCATGATTCCAACCCTCTTGAATCATGAAAAATGGAGTTCATATGCAAAAGTTAGGACTAGTCAAAGATTGGTTAGAATAGGAAGTAGGGGGTATGTGCAGGATCATGATGTGGCAAAAAGTGGCAATATGATGGATATGTGTAGGGTATGTGGCTGATGACTTTTTTTTTACCAAAATTAATGAAACGAAAAGGGCTTTTAAAGGATATTCTCATATTTCCACCAATATAAATTATGCTTTATTTTGAATTAAATAAATAATTATTATTCATTTTCTATTTGAATTACGACTAAAGTCCTCATTGATAGGATGATAAAAAAACATTTATAGCTTTCAAATAGTATCACATTTTTTGAATCCAAAACCTGTGTCACATTCTATGCTTCACATACTATAGGATTAAAAAAAAAAAAATTCATGAAGTTTTGACCAAGTTAAGGTGGTCAAACATATGAGTTTTTATATATTTTAAAAGTTGTAATAAAAATTCATAATTAATTATTTACTTGGAAATAAATTACAAAAAAATATGCATCACATCGAGACATGATTCCTCTACTTATATATAAAATCTTATAAAAAATAATTATCATTTTATTGTGGTTAGGGTGGTCAGACATACATCTACTTATTTTTTCCCTGAAATTCAAGCACTACTGCATTGAAATTTCAAAGCTTCACCAAATAGATTTTTTTTAAATAAATAAACCTAGTATTTTAGAAACTAAATTCAATTTTCTATAGATTCTATTCTTACATATTTTTGAAATAATATAGATAAATTATTCAAATTTTTACGTCAAGTTTCCTAATTTTGATTTTTCTAAATTTTTTGCCACTTAAGAGCCTGTTTTTTCCATGATGATTATGCTCATACCCTACGGGCTAGTCAGAAAGGAAAAAAATTGATCTTGGAACTCATTAGAATTAGCATCATGATAAAAGAGCTTGTCGTCACAATTCTGATACCATTCGTTTTGTCAAAAATAGAGTTCGTATTCCAAAGTTACACCTAGTCAATTTATTAGTCAAAATGATGACATCAGCATGTGATGTGGCAGTGGTGACATGGTAGGTGGTGACGTGGCAAGGGTGATGTGGCAATCTCAAATGTTGACATGTGGTAGATTTTGAGAAAATTTATCTTATTTTAATTAGAAATTAACCCCCAAATAAAATATTAAATTTAAGTTAAAATACTAATCTCCTATCTTTAAAAGATTAGAAAAACCAATTTAAATTCAAGAGCTAGATAATATAAATATTTCATGGGGCTATTAAAGAATAATATGAAATATTTAAAGAGTGAATTGGTTTATAAGAGATTGTGAAAGATTTTTAAAGATTTTTAAAAAGATTTTTAAGGATCTTTAGAGGATTTTAAGGGATTTTTTATCCTTTAAAAATTTAAAACATAATAATAACAAATCAAATCCCCTATAATCCCTAATTAATAGTTTGACAACTTTTTAGCCCAGAAACATGATCAATTAAGGGCGAAATAAAATTTTAAAAAGATTGTCATAAATTCTTAAGGGGATTTTAAAAGAGGCTATTAGCATTATTTTGTAAGCTCAAAATTATAAGGGTCGTTTATTTGAACAGCTAAAATTTATGCATTAGTTAAGTTCAAATTCCACTAATTTTAAAACCAATAACTTTAAATGGTTATTAGTTGGAATTTCAAACTAAAATAAAAAAAGAAAAAACAACCCAACCAAGTAGTCTAAGAATATACATGGACAAGGGCTCAAACAAAATTTAAATCCTTTTTTTAAGGAGATTGTTAATTGTTTATTAAAAAAGGGGGGAATTGTTTTGATTTTTCCTTAAAGAGGGAAAATTACAAGTTTGGTGGTTCTTTCCCAAATGGGAAATTTTCATGTATAAAAAGGAGTGCTAGGAGGAATTCCACAATGATCCCATTCTTGGTGTGAATTCTAAAGAATTCAAGTGAATATAGAATTTGAGGAGGAAAAGAGGATTTTTGGTGTATTAATGCTCTGATTTTGTAGTAGATCCTTTAGGGAAATTCTTTTCTTGCTCTTTGTAAATCAGCCTTGTGGCTTTGAGAGTATTTATGTGGGGTGATTTGAGTGATGAATTTTGTACCATCACTTTGTGGATAGGCTATAGAATATTGTAAAGCAGTTTCCAAGATGCTCTTTTTAGAGATTGTTCTACATTTAGAGAATTGTTAATAGATTGGTCACTCAGTTGAGATAGACCCTTAGATGTAGTCTACTCAGACAAACTCTATAATTAATATTGTGTCCTCTTTTCTCTCTTTGTTCTATGTTATAATTCTCTCTCTTTATTGTTCATGTTGCTACATTATTTAATGTCTTTTTAGTTAAGCTTTAGGCATTAATTATTTTTTCACCTTTATGCACATTTACTTTAGCAATGTTTGTCATAAATCCATTCCACAATAGATGATCCAAACCAAAACTTGGAAAATTTTCACTGATCCAATTCCCAAACGTAATGTTTCATTTTTTAAAGCTAGAGAAACTACAAATAATGATGTGATGAATGTCGATACAGATGATGAACACAATGATCTTATTTTAAGTGACATCAATCCTATGGATGAAATGGTAGGAGTGATATACATTATCCCTCTTAAGGGCTTACCTAAGAGATCACTTGATATTTCTTTCTCCTCTAAGGATATAATTAAACATCTACCCAATGGTCCTACATATATAGTTGGTCGTATCTATGAAAATCCCACTAATGGGATACTAATAGATCCCACTTGTAGAGAGAACATGATCACCAAGAAATTTTTAGTATTACATGAACTTTATCAAGATGACTATGATAAACTAAAATCATGGATCAAGATGCACAATGTTTTTTCTTTCCCTATGTTGGGATCAATCATACTTCCATTACAAATATGACCAAAAACATTATATTTCACATTCTCCATCATCCCATAGTCAAACCAATTTTGTTTGAGGCTAGGCCATCCATGGCTTCACTCAATGAAAGTAGTTCCTTCATTTTTACATAAATTCATTAAGTTTCCATTTGAAAATGAAATATTCATTGTTTACAATAGTAGCTTTAACTCCTTGTATTCCAAAGGAAACTTTTTTTAGAATCCTTTTGGACCAAGCCCATGGAACCCATCAAGCAGTGAAAATATTTTCTTTTCATATCTTACCAAAATTCAAAGCCAAGAAAATAGCTAAGCTATCCCTCTGAAACATGTCCCCATCCACCTCTAAACCTCCCATCCTTGATGAAACCATGCTTGAACCTAAACATGACCTAAACAACCCAAACCAACCTAAAATAGAAACCCACCCATGTCCTACAAATGACCAAGAAACAACAAAACCAATCCTATCACACCCCCTCAAATTAAAATAGCTTACAAGGAAAAAAATAAAGTAGATGAACAAACTCCTATGGTTCCTTCCATTCCTCCCCTTAGGGAAGAAAATAAACCTATGGTTAATCAACTTGCTCCTACACAAATGCAACTTGAAAACAAAACTAAAAGAAATAGAGGTGCTAGAGAGAATAGGTGTAGATGTTGTCCTCTTGCTCACAAGTTACATGAGCCTAATAATGAAAATAAAAATCCAAAATTCATGGAAGTAATGCATGAAAAACCTCCTCCTTCACCAAAACAAGAAAATTCAATACAACGTCCACAACAAGAGTTAAACTCTTCCAGGGACATTATCATACACCATCTTGTTCTGATCAACTTTGATGATGATGATGAGGTTGCTAAAATTGATGAAGAAGTGCATAACGAATTGAATACATTTTTTTCCTCTTCCATGAGCTTAGATGAGAAACCTAGTGATTCTCCTAGTTAACCACTTTCCCTTGTCCCTTTGGCTAGTTTCTCACCTTCAATATAAAATGAACACAATTGGGAGGAAGATGAATTGCTCATTCATTGACTCACATTTTCCTTACCACCTTTTTTCTTTATTTATTTTTCATTTTTCTTTTGTGTGATTACATGTGCATAATTTGTGGTCCCCTGTGATGTTTTATTTGATCTTCTCTCTTCGTGACATTCCTCTATTTATACATTCATTCTTCTATATGGTGTGCATCTCTTTCGCTTTTTCATTTGTCTTTATTTTTGGGATGACACAAGGCATCAAGACACCCTATGTCTCTTCCATGTTGATCCAAAAAGATTTCTTTTTCATTTTATCTTTTCTCTTTTGTTTTGTGTCTTCTTTTGGGAATGACGCAAGGCATTGAGGCACCCTATGTCTCTTCCATGTTGACCCAGAAGGATTTCTTTTTTCTTTTCATTTTCTCTTTTCTCTTTTCTCTTTTTTCTTATGTATTCCTTTTGGGGATGACGTAAGGCATTGAGACACCCTCTGTCTCTTCCATGTTGACTCAAAAAGGCTTTCTTTTTCATTTTTCCTTTTCATTTTGTCTTTTCACTTTTCTCTTGTGTTTTCCTTCTAGGGATGATGCAAGGTGTCAAAACACTCATGTTTCTTCCATGTTTACCCAAAAGGTTCTTTTACTTTGTCTTTTCTCTCTTTGTGTCATCTTCTACTTCTATGTGTATTTGGAGGATGGTGACAGTTCTAAGCTCACCTATAAACATTGCAGCAATGAACATACTGACCCCAAATCAATAGATCCCTTATATTTTTGGCACTTTCATTTTGGTGGAAACCCCTTCCTTTTCTTTTTCCTTTATTTTACATGACACATCTTTACTTGGAAACATATGAATTGGCATAGGGATTTCCGAGTTGGATCTCATGTCTTCTTTCTTGTTTGCATTTTTCATTTTCTACTTTAAAGTAATTGCTCAGAGTATAGTGTTAGAAATTCCTTTAAAGTAGGGGAATACATTGGAATTATTCTTTTACATTTTCCCTTTCATGGTTCTTAGTGCACCCTTCTTATTTCATACAATGTGTTTGTCACTTTATTGATGATATTGGGTGTGATGTCCTTCATGAGTGTGATCTATCTTTGCACATTGCACTCCTCTTGGTGGCTTGATGTGACACACTACATCCCCTAAGTTGTGAATCTTCTATTCTTTGATTGGTACTCTCTTGGAGACATTAAGAATGATGTTACCTAAGCTAAGACCTCACATTAACTAAGAAAGAATCCTTTGAACATTCTTTCCATGTTTCAATTTGCATTTGTTGCTATATGGCCACCTTGCATAACACAGCTTGAATGCCTGTGGAACCATCCTATTTGTGAATTTTTTTTTGTGTGAATGTTTCAAAAGGGAAATATGGAAGAGTTCAATTCAAATTTTAAAAGTGGGGCTTGCATAAGAATCCATGCTCAAACTGTCTATAACTAGGAGTTTATGGAAGACATGTGACACTGATTTTATCATCCAATCAATATTTTTATTAATGACAGGTTGGCATAATATTATTTTCTCATTGTTCCATGATGTAACTACTTTTATGCAATTGGATGATGATGTACCATGAGCTCCCAAATTAAATGTAACAACTTGATGCTTCTAGAAGTGCAATTGCCACCATTGGATGAATTAAATCCTAGCCATTGATTCAAAATGTAGTTTTCTATAAAAGGCCACTGCCTTCTCATTTGTAAAAGGGGTTAGATTTAGGGGTGAGACTAGGTTGGAATAGTTGATTAGAGGAGCTGTAAAAGCCAGAATTGGCTAAGTTAGAGAGGAAAGAGACTGGAAATTGTTATGTAATGCTAAAGAAGTTAATGTAATTGGATTGTTGATTTGGAAAGATGTGTATTACACTTTGACAGTTTATGGTTTCTTGTTCTTGATTCTAATATGTTAGATGATAGATTTCCATTCTTTTATAATAATGGTAAACTGTTAATGATGTTGATCGATCTTCAATTCATACTTTTAGCAATTTGCTAATTGTAATTTGTTGTGTAAAGTTAGTCTGGGCCATATTTTGTGCTAAGTTCAACTGTGGATGCTTCTTTACATTGTGTTGGTTATTGGTTATGTGGATGAATATTCATAGTCTAAAAACCTTCAATTTCCTTAGAAGATTGCACCATTTCTGCAAAGTTGTGGGCATGTCCTTGATCAAGAAGAGATTCGTTTTATTGGAGATTTGTCCATTTGTAGCATTCATCATTATTGTGATTGATCAAGATTAGGAGCTAGTTTAGAGTTCAATCTCTCTTAACCCTTATCTATTTTGCTATTTATTTTGAATTTAGATTAGTTTTAGGACTAAAAGCATCACCATATTGTTGCATCTGATGAAAGTAAACTTCCATAATTGTTCAATTGTAAGGCCCCTTGTGATTACCAACATTTTCAAATTTATCACTGAGTTGTTTATGCATTGTCAAGACCTGACATTAGAGCCCTTGGGGTTATCTCTTAAGGCTTGCTGATAGAGATTTACCTTTCAAGAGAGATGGGATTTCCATCTTCTGTCTGAGTTGTTGCTATGTAGAAAACACCATGAATAGTTACGTGTGCATGGAATCTGGTCAGACATGTAGGTCCAAACATAGATCTAGCACAACAGCAATGCCTGCATCTACTCAACCAACATTAAAGTCCACTACAATGTAGTTAAATTTAGTTTGCATGAGGAATCTTCTATTGTCAACCTTGTTTGACCTTTGAGTGATTCCTTTACTGGGCATTACGATGCATGCCCAGCTGGGGATGGCTTCTGCAACTTAGCATCTTTAAATTAAATGTGCATGGAAAGTTCAGTATGTACAATACTTACATATATATACCACCTTAAGGAACATTTATTAACCACATGCAAAATAAATATAGATAATCCACATAATATGCCAATGCAATTAAAACTTGCAAAAATAGGATCAATCCCAATGTCTATTGTTTGAGGGAAACATTATGAAAATATCAACATTTAACATCAAAGTCCATGAAAACTTTCAACAAATAAACTATAGATTCTACCCAAAGTTGGACCAAAAAATAGGCTCATCACTCCCCCAAACCTAACATTGCGTTGGCCCTCTAGTAGGAGAAGGGTTGTTCTTCTGCTTGGTCAAAGCTCTAAAATTTGCAACCAATAGCTATCCAACATCAATGTCTATTGAGTGTGAATTAGGGTCCCAATAGAATCCTCCTAATTTTTCAAATTTTCTCCATCTCTATTTTTGAAGTTTGGCATGGGCCACATGAGAATGGGTTGTTGAAAAGTTAGGGAAGTCAAAATCACCCTTTTATTCTCCCAATCTAAATATACATGTCAATCTATTATAGTGTTGTAGCATAATTGAAGATGGAATTAGGTTTAGCCTATTTCAGCTCATTAGCTAGGCTATTCCATCTTTGTGATAGGTATCCTCTCATAATTTCCTCCTTTGTTGTTGTCTTTAGCTCATACTCATTGTAAACTACATCAATCCAAGGCATAATCCTATTTCCATAACTAGGTCTGAGAAGCATTATGTGTCATTCTCTATAAATATCCTTTCAGTTTCTTGATTAAGCTCTAATGGGAAAAGGGATATTAGAGTCCAATTTCTTATAAGCCCCATGTTGTTGTCCTCAACTAATCTCATTTTGTACCCAAGACATAAATTCCCTTAATTAGACATCCCCAACATACAACAATGGATTCCAATCATGGTCTTTAGTTACAACATAATTATGCAAGTAAAACTCACATAAAAAATTCTTCATTTCAAGGGACACAATCCTATAAGCATTGAAAAATTCATTAGGAGTGTCAATAGAAGGATTCAAACTTGAGAAAATCCTTGATAGCCTAAAAGAGAGACATTTCTCTTTTAGGTGTAGAGCATAGATGCTTGGAGGGGTTCTACATTCCAAGATTTGTGGTACTAGGGTCACCATGTTGTCCACTTTCTTCTTCAGAGTAATGATTTCCTCATTCTTTTCTTCAATGACTTCATCCCTCTTTTGAATTTCCTTTTTCAAATTTCATTTTTACTTTTTCCATTCTTCCTCCCTCCTTTGTATTTCTTCCCATAATTTCAAATTTTCCATATGTACTATAAAATTAGGAGGATTATAAATTCCTACCAATATTTTTGTTGATGGTTGCTCCCCATATAGGACTATATGCATGGACTCAATCTACCCAATTGTCTTTGGCTGCAAGGGAACTTTTTCTTCTCCCACCTCTTGCTATAGGGTCTCTTGTTCTTGTTCTTTCTATGGCTAAAAGAAATCCTACTTTGGTTTTGGCTATTGTTGTAGGACCTCTTGTTGCAAGACTTCTTGTTGCAAGACTTATTGCACGTGCTACAAGAAATCTTGATTTTCCTCAAACTCTTCTACAATGTTAGCAAGATCAACCAGTGTTATATTTTCTTCTCTTTGAAATATGTATCCTTCTTCGACATTCTCCTACCCCATTAGAGCTTTAGTGTCCTCATGTGATGTCTCACTACGCTCAGGGCTTTCCTGTGGAGGCATACCAAACACTAGCTGAGTTGGTCTTGATTTCCTAGGAGGACTCTCACATTTTTCTTTGGTTGGAGGATGAATAGTGTCAGCCTTCCTCTTCATAGAACTTGGCACCTTTCTTTCTGTAGGATGTGCTTTAGCTTTCCCTTTTCTTATTTTTACTTTTCTCTTCTTCACCCTAGTTCTTATCAGGGTTTCAAGGGGAACATCGTCATTAGAATTTGATGAAGAGCTCTCTTTTTCTAAGTACTTTGATTCCAAAGAACTAATATCTATGGTTTCTTCTACTTCAGGAGGGTTCACACTAAATCCAACACTAGAGGTTGAAGCACCAAGAGTGGATTCAACCATGCTCAATCTCTTGCTAGACCTATGTGGTTGAGGTAAAACCCTAGGACAAAACTACTTAGGTCTAAATTGATCAATTCTTCCCAGATCATTCAAAACACATCATGTACACACTTATCAACTAGAAATTTAATTAGAGAATGGTGGGAAACAAAATTTTCCCTACATTTTTTGGTCTTAGCCACCATGATTGAGAGAAGATTGTATAGCATGTTAATAAAATTCATCCTCCTCCCCTACCTCATGTGACTCAATAATTTGAAATGTACTGAATGCAAGTTCAACAGATGACCTTCATAGGTGAGATACCTTATAATGTAGATGGTTGATGGCTTCCATGGTTTGGGTAGAGGTTCTTTTTGTACCCTGTTTATCCACACTAATTGGAGGGTCACCATGTATTATAAATTTGGCCCTAGCTGACCTGGCATCTCTAGAGGTAGGGTAATGTTCACCATAGTAGGTAACCTTGTAACCTCTATAATTATTTCCTCAGTTTCCACAACCTCCAACCCTTTTACTGTGGCTTTTCCTTTAGAAAATGCCTAGGTGAATTCTAGTGCAATTGCTTCATCAAAGCCATCCAACTTTAGAAAGTAATATAACCATCCATAGTTTCTAAATTTGGCTAGGAATTGTGCATCCTCTAATAAAAAATCATGAACCGAGGGATCATTTCAATTTATCCCTCCTCCCATTGTCTACAATCAACTATCACTCTACAAAATTTCCTTCCTATAATTCATGTCTAAAAGCAAAACCCCTTTCTGCAATACCTACTAAATTTTCAATGCCCATATCGATTGAATTTTCCCTTTCTTTTGTTTTACCTTTTTGGTTGCATCTTAGGATTACAACAAGGTCAATAATGGAAATAAAAGGAGTGATAAAGGAGAATTATGATGGGAATAAATGGTTGTTGTAGTTAGTGCAACTTCACACATGCAAACCATCATCTCACTCAAATTTCAAATCAGTTTATTTTAAATTTTCAAACGTATCCTAGCATGAATTGACACATGGGAAACATATTTTCATCTTTTTCTTCCCCCCCAACCTAAATTTGGACATGTGTTTGCACATGCAAGATGGGAGTGGTGATTTGATAGGGGATAATAACATGTTATGTGAACATCTATACTAACGTACAGTGATTAAGTGAATGCAATTAAAAAATGATTAAAAGATAACAATTAATGTGCACATACCTAAATGTGTGGATGATTTGTTGTGAAGATCGTGGAGAAAGTACTATTCACCTTATTAGGATATAAATTGAGAAATTAATGAAAATGAAGTGCAATGAGGTGAGGTGGAATGAAATGATGGAACAAAGAGAAAGGTGGTAATGGATGGGTGAATGGGTAGATGGGTGAAGAAATGGACTTCCAAAAGAGTGGAAGTCTTTATTATGAAAAGTACATACCTTAATTAGCTAGAAGGAGGGACACTAGGTCCATTTCCTTCAGCTACAAGAAGCTCAGGTATTGAATGTTGGGTGAATTGCCATAGGAACTCTTCTTTGGAAGTTGGCTTGTGATATAATCTAAGGTGATGACCATTGGAAAGTAACTTGAATCTGACAGGGTCAATGGTAGTAAGTTGAAGAATTCCATTAGGAAAGACCTCATCAACTTCATATGGTCCTAGCCACCTTGTCTACAATTTTCTTGCATGGTCCTGATATCTTGAGTCATAGAGTAGGGCCCAATCTCCTGGTTGGAATTTCTTGTCATTCATAAATTCTTCATTTCATTTGATTCTCTAATTATACGCTACCTCTATATGGTGCATGGTTACTCTTCTTATCTCATCCAAAGCATTTAGCTACATTATTCTTTCTCTCTATGCCTCATAAATATCCATCGCCAAATCTATTGTTGTCCCAAGAGTCTTATATTCAAATTCAATGGGCATCATGGTTGTTTTTCCATACAAAAACTCAAATGGAGTGAAGCTTGTAGTTGTTTTCTAGGTTTTCCTATAGGCCCAAACAACTTTTGGTAATCTATTTGTTCAATCCTTTCTATGAATAGCTACCATTTTGGTCAGAATGGCTTAAATTTCTCTATTTGTCACCTTAACTTGGCCATTAGCTTGGGGGTGATAAGGGGTAAAGTTTTTGTGCCTTATGTTGTACTCATTGACTAGTGCTTCAACAAGGGTTAATGTGAGTTGAGCCCCTTGATCAGTCACTATTTTCTCTTGCAACTCCATATCTTGTGAAAATCTCCTCATAAATAAATTTCACAACCTTCTTATCTCTTGCATGCTTCAAGGCCTTAACTTCTACCCACTTTGTCACATAATTAGTGCATACAAAGATATAAGACATACCATTTGATGAAGAGTCAATGGGTCCTACAAAATAAAATCCCCACTTGTCAAAGGGAGTGATTTCTACCTAAGTGCAAAGTGGCATCTCATCAAATCTGGTTGGTCTGCCCATTCTTTGACATCTATCACATTTTCTGGTATACCTTCCTGCATCCTTATGGAGTGTAGGCCAGTAATATCATGTGGTCAAAATATTCATTATTTTCCTCTTGGCTACAAAATTTCCTCCACATGGTTTGTTGTGGCATGCATGAAAAATTTTGTATGTCCCATCTTCTCTCACACATCTCCTCATGACATGGTCTGGTTCAGTATAAACAAACGTCCAACAATCTAGGAGAAAGGGAAATATTTTTCAATGAGTTCCCTTTTCTCGTTTGGAGAGAAGTGAGAAGGAACTCTACCTATGACCAAATAATTAGCTATGTCAGCATACTACGGTCTTTGTATACTAAGGGAGAATATATGTTCATTAAGGAAAGAGTCATCTGTGGGCTGATTATCTTCTAATGTAGTTAGCCTTGAAAGAAAAGATGCAATAACATTGGCCTTCCCTAGCTTATCCACAATGGTTATATCAAACTCCTACATCAACAATAACTATCTTGCCAATCTACTTATGATCAAAGGTTTATTCATGAGATATCTAATGGCTGTATGATCAATGCACACAAAGATTTAGTAAGCTATTATGTAATTTCTGAATTTTTTTAGTGCATACATTACTACCATCATTTCTTTATCTGTTACTGTATAATTGAATTCATCTCCTTGTAATTTTTTGCTGATAAATTAAATGGAATTTTCAACAACTCCTTTTTGTCCTAAGATTGCTTCTATAGCACAATCTTATGCATTAGTATGGATGTGGAAAGGAAGCTCCTAATTAGGTCCTTTGAGTATAGGAGCATGAGTCAAAGCTACCTTTAAGTTAGAAAATTCCTTGTCACAAGCTTTAGTCCTCTGGAATTAAACATCTTTAGTGATAAGAGTATACAATGGTGTTTCTACCTTGTTGAAATCCTTGATGAAACACCTATAATATTTTTCATGACCCAATAAACTCCTAACATCCTTATGTTTTGTACATGTGGGTACATTTGTGATTACCTCAATCTTTGTAGGGCCTACTTGAACTCCCTTGTGAGAGATGTAGTGGCTAAGAATTACACCTTCCTGCATCATCATGAAGCACTTTTCACTGTTTAAGGACAAGTTTTGGTCTTCACATCTTTGTAGGAATCTCCTAATATTTTCCAATTCTTGATTAAAATCAACAACACAAGTGGTAAAATCATCTATATAAATTTCCATGCAATCATGATAAATGTCTGAGAATATGATAATGACTTTCCTCTAAAAGGTTGGTGGTGCATTGCCTAAGCCAAATGGGAGTACTAAATAGGAATATATCCCCCATCGATAGGTAAATGTGGTCTTCTCCTAGTCCTCTAGTGAAACTTAGATCTAGTTGTAGCCATTGAATCCATCTAGAAAAGAAAGGTATTTCTTTCCTGCAAGTGTGTCCAAAAAATTATCAATGAAGGGTAAGGGAAAGTGGTCCTTCTTGGTGGTAGCATTAAGTTCCCTATAATCAACACAAACTCTCCATTTCCCTCCTTTCTTTGGCACAATCACTAATGGAGAGAGCCACTACCTATCTCAAATGGGGTAGATATTAAATCCCTCATCTATTAATTTCTGCAGTTCCCCTTTTAGAATTTCTCTTAGTGCAGGGTTAATTCCTCTTTATGGTTGTCTTACTGGGGTGCAATCATCTCTAATGTAAATTTTGTGTGTACAAAGTTTAGGGTCCAATCCCTTCATATCATGATAATCCCACACAAATGCATGTTTATGGGTCCTTAATAAGTTTTCCAATAACAATTGATGTTCCTCACTTAATTTATTATTAACATTCAGATATTTTCCCTTTGACACATGTACTTGTGTAGTTAATTCTATCAGTTTTGCTTCATAAACACATGGTACCTTTAGTTCATATGGAAGCAATGTATGGGACATACTTGTTGCTACAAGAAGTGTGTCTACAGGGACAATGGCTATAGGAAGAGTGGTTGTAGGAAGAATGTCTATAGGAATAGTGGTTGTAGGAAGAGTAGGCGAAAGTGTCTTGACTGGAGTGGCAGAATGAGAAGATTGTGCTTCATCCATTTCAAAATGGCTCTAAATGATGTTAGCCAATACTTCATTCTCATCTTGGAGTTGCATGAAAGAGCTTCTACCTAACATCATAAGCTACACCACATAATTAACTTCCTCAGCATCTTCACCAACATGTGGCCATACGAGATTATCTTCATCATGAGATGGTTGAGTAGGAGGATAAAGAGAAAAAAATTTAGTGCTCTTCCCATTTGAAATGGTCATGTCACCTGACTGAAATCCAATGTATGCATCTGAATTTGCTAATGGGATACCCGCCTAGTGTAGTTTTAGGAGAAAGAATCATAAAGTCTATAGGGTACTCCTAGGGGTCTACAACTACCACAAGATCCCATTGGAAAAACAAGGACACACAATTAAGAGGGGGGGTGAATCAGTTGTAACAAAACCTAAAAAATTTCCTCCTTAATATTAACATAATCTTAGATCTAATGAATAAACAATTAACCATAAACAATCAACACATCACAGAGAAAAATAACACAAAAAATTTTGCATGGAAATTTAGTTGGGGAAAAACCACGGTGGTTGTTAGTCCACAAGATTATACTCTACTAGAAGTATAAGAAAAATAATAAAGGGAATGTACATGCATTTAGGAAAACTACCTAGATCTCACTGCTCATTTACAAAAGAGAACTCATTTTCCAACAATAGGGTTTGGATTAAAACCATCCAAGATTTATGAACTGAGAGAATAACTTCTTTTCTTAGCCTGATTATAGTTCCAATTAAGCTCAAAACTTCTTTGCACTTCACACAATCTTCTTCACACTTGCTCTGAAATCAAATGATATTCACACATATACACTTAGGACCACATGAAGCACCACCATAAAAAATGAACTAGTCACCCTTATATATCCGCTACACAGGATTTCAATCCAACTCAGTCGCCTAAGAAAATAAAACATATTTTCAATGTCATCCCAACTAATAAATAAAATTCCAATGAAAATCCACCAAGGTTAGGAACAACATAGTGGAGAACCAAATTAACATCTCTAATGAGAGAAGAATCAAATTAATTTGACCTTGAAGATCCACAACACACTATCACCAACATGTCGGCCAAGAAAAAGAAAAACTGAACATGCGCACAAAGATCTTCAATCATGAACTCTCTGAATAAGGTGGACACACCACAAAGATAGAGAATGATCTAGACACAACATATAACACCAAGAAACAATAGAGAAGCATCCACAATACCTTAAATATCAAGAATTACACAAAATTCTTTTAGAAAAATTGACAAAAACTAGTGAAATGTTGTTAGACCACAACATACTCTAAACTTCATGCAGAACTCTGAAACTTCCATTAGATGATCTAGAAACATTCAAAATTAAACCCTTTAATCCAAATCAACCAATATTCAATGTAAAGAACACAATGCCTTCTTGAATTGCACAGTTCCACATGACCTTTTCGCAACACATGCTCTAAACCACATATCCAAACATCTAACTACTCCCCCTAAGTAGTAGTCACGAAAACATCAATCCAAACCACAATATAGCAATGAAGCTCTCAGATTGATGCAAATAAATGCATATTTAGTTCTTATCAAGAGGGGTGATTACCCCTAGCATTCCTTTGAGATAATCAAAATTATCCTATGGAAATGGTTTACTAAATATATCTACAATCTATTCTTTGGTAGACACATACTCCAATCTAACTTCTTTCTCATTCACTTTCTCTCTTAGGAAGTGAAACATTATTGATATATGTTTGGTCTTGGAATGCAGTACTAGATTCTTTGAGATATTTATTACACTTGAATTGTCACAGTATATGGAAATAGATTCATTATATACCACCCTGATATCTTTCAACATTTGTTTCATCCATCTCACTTGAGTACAATTATTTGTAGCAAAAATGTATTCTACTTTAGTAGTTGATAGAGAAATTGAGTTTTGCTTTTTACTCAACCAAGACACCAACTTCTTCCATAGGAAGAAAGTGCCACCACTAGTACTTTTCCTATCATCTACATCACCAACTGAATCTGCATCAGTGTATGCACTCAAAGTAATATCATCATCCTCTGGATACCAAAGTCCAAAGTCAACTGTTCCTTTTAGATATCTAAAAGTTCTCTTCACATCAGTCATAGGTGATTCCTTTGGACCAGCTTGATATCTAGCAATCATACATTCATAATGTTTGGTCTAGTCTAAGTTAGATGGAGCAATCCACTGATCATTGACTTGTACCAGGTTTGATTTTCTTTGGGAGAATCATCATCTTTTGTTGACTTACATCTGGTCACCATGGGAGTACCAACAGGTTTGGAGTCATCCATTCCAAAATTCTTCAATAGCTCTTTCACATATTTGGTTTGAGATATAAAAATCCCTTGGTCCAATTGTGTAATTTTCAATCCCAGAAAGAACTTCATCTCAC
The DNA here is from genome assembly GCA_007258455.2 of Sequoia sempervirens. Lineage (NCBI taxonomy): Eukaryota > Viridiplantae > Streptophyta > Pinopsida > Cupressales > Cupressaceae > Sequoia > Sequoia sempervirens. Next base: position 980,114,069 of record VDFB02281492.1, read on the forward strand.
CAATCATGCACATTTCAAATTCACCCTTCATTTCATCAACAAACTTCATACATAGATTATCATCTACTCCAAAAATTATATCATCAACAAAAACTTCTATAATGAACTCATTGTCATGATTTAATTTGAAATATAAGTTGCTATCAACAACAACTTTTGTGAATCCAAGCTTTAGTAGATATTTGTCCAATCTAGTGTACCAAGCTCTGGGGACTTGCTTAAGTCCATACAGTGCTTTCTTTAGTCTGCAAACCATATCTCCTTTATCTATCAATTTGAATCCATCTGGTTGTTCGATGTACATTGCTTCTTCCATTTGAGAATATCATTTACATATTAGTATTGCTTTATTCTAGACCACTTCACCTTCTTCATTCAGCTTGTTTCTGAATATCCATTTGGTACCAATCACATTTTTGTCTTTAGGCTTAGGAACCAGTAGCCATGTATCATTTTGTTCAATCTATGTCAGCTCTTCCTTCATAGCTTCCAAACAATGTTCATCTTGATAGGCTTTAGTGACACTCTTTGGTTCAATCTTAGATATCAGACAATATTCTTTTGCAATTTTTCTTCTAGTTTGCACTCCTTTACTCTTATCACCTATGATTTGATTTTCAAAATGATTCAAATTTGCATACCTTGGAGTTTCGGGACTTACTTAATATTCAGATTCTTCAAATATTTCTTCTACACTTCCACCTATCTATGGCTCTGCACTTTTCAGAACTTCCTGACTGACTTGACTCACTAGAATAGGTTGAGATTGCTTCATCAGAACATATGGAATAATCTAAAGTAGATTCGGTGTCTGAGTACTCTTTACTTGATTTTCGTTGTCTTCTTCTGAATCATAGTTGCAACGTTTAGATGATTTAATAGAGTCCTCATCAACTTCAAAATTTGTATTTTAAACCATCATTCTTAATATTTTATTATAGCACCTATATGACTTTATCTTAGTAGAGTAACCTAGGAAAATCCCTTCATTGCTACTAGCCTCAAATTTTCCTATATCATCATCTCTCTTGATGTAACACCTACTTCAAAAGATCTTGAAATACTTAATAATAGGATTGTGATCAAACCATAAGTCATAAGGGCTCTTACCAGAATTTCCATTCACATTCACTTGGTTCAAGGTATAGATAGCAATGCTTATTGCTTCACTCCAGTATGTTTGAGATACATTTCCTTTTATCATCATGGTTCTAGAAGCATCTAGAATTGTTCTATTCTTTCTTTTTACAACTCCATTCTATTGAGGGTTTCAGGGAGCAGATAAATATCATTTAATTCCATGTTCTTCACAATAAGAATTGAATTCCTTAGACATGAACTCACCACCTCTATCAAATCTCAGGCACTTGATCTTTAGACCCTTTTCATTTTCTACCATGGCCTTGAAAATTTTGAACTTTTCAGATGCTTCACATTTTTCTCTTAAGAAAGAAACCCAAATCATTCTAGAATAATCATCAATAACCAACATAAAATACCTTTCACCATTAATAATCCTATGGAAGGACCAAAAAGGTCAGTATGTAACAACTCTAGAAAATTACTTGAATGAAAATTTTTGCTTCGAAAGGAGACTCTAGTTTGATTCCCCATCTGATATTCCTTGCAGATTATATTAGTAGGATTCACTAATCTAGGCAGGTCTCTTACTTCTTGGGAAGAACTTATCTTGACAATGTTCTTGAAATTTACATGACACAATATCCTATGCCACAACTACCTTTCATCTACTTTAGCAATCAAACAACTTCCACTAGCAATATTCAAATGAAAAATGTTACCATTTGTTTGTTTGCATATTACAATCAGGTTTCTAGAACTTCCCTGTATATTGCATCTTCTGTCTTTGAACTATAGATAATATCCCTTGAGAACCATTTTTTCAAAACTCAACAGGTTGTGCTTTAGTCTTTCAACATAGAGTACATCATTAGTGTTATCTTTCCCACCAAGGCAAATAGATCCTTTGCCATGAATCACACCAACAGTATTATCTCCAAATCTCACAATTCAACCATCATACTATTCTAGACTCACAAATTTGATTTTATCACCAATAAAATGATGTGAGCATCCACTATCAATTACCCACTCATCTTTTTCTTCAACTGAGCTGCAAGAGATTTTTCTTCTTGAGTAGATTCAGTAGCCACAGGATTATTTTCAATGGTCGCAATGAAATTCCAATCATCTTCTTTTCTATTATCTTTATCATGTTATTCATTAGTCATTGCTTCTTCAAAAAAGTAGTATCTCTTCAAGAATCTAGACTTCTTAGGTTTAGATCTAGGAACTCTTCCAGGACATCTTGATGCAAAAAACCTATTTTACTACCTGAAGAACATTTGATAGGAAATACATCTTCATATTACCTTTTCCTCTCCCTTCTTTCTTTGCAATCATTGCTTCTAGTTCTTCTTCTTCTCTGTCTTTATCTTTGACCTGTTTTAGTTCTTCATCATACTTGGATACCTTCATAGAACTCTCTCCTAGACTATTTCTCTATCCTTTTCTTCTAGACATAGTAGCCTTAAATGTAGATTTAGTCTTTGGTGTGGATTCACCAAAATCACTTATCTCAAAAGTAGGAAGCTTCCCTATCAGTGTATCTCTTGTCAGCTTTTTTATTGATCTTAACTCTTCAATAGCATTAACCTTCATTTTGTAGGAGGGAGGAAAGGATATGAGAACTTTAGCCACAGTTTTATCCTCATCCACAGAACCATTGACACATGTAATACCCATTACTATCTCATCTACTCTTTGCATAAAAGAGGTAATATTTTCATCTTCACCCATCTTCAGATTCTCATACTTTCCTTTCAAGCTATGTAGCTTAGCCATAAAATCTAGGACTATCCTTCTTGAATGTTAGTGCCATATTAGATCACCTCAAGCTATTAGAATTTATTTAGAGGAACCTTGCTCTATTACCAACTATTGTCAAAACAAGGACACACAACTGAGAGGGCGGTGAATCAGTTGTAATAGAAACTAAAACTTTTCCTTCTTAATCTTAACTCAATCTCATGTTTGATGAATAAAAAATTAATGATAAACAATCAACACATTAGAGAGATAGATAACACATAATTTTTTGCATGGAAACCCAGTTGGGGAAAAACCACGATGGATGATAGTCCACAAGATTATAGTCTGCTATAAGTATAAGAAAAATAATAAAGGGAATGCACATGCATTCTGGCACACTGCCTAGAGCTCACTGCTCAATTCCAAAAGAGGACTCATTGTCCAACAATAGGTTTTAGATTAAAACCATCCAATATTTGTGAACTGAGAGAATATATTTTTTTCTAAGCCTGATTATAGTTCTAATTAAGCTCAACACTTCTTTGCACTTTGCACAATATTCTTCACACTCTACTCTGCAATAGAATGATATTCAAACATATACACTTAGGACCACATGAAGCATCACCATCAACAATGAACTAATCACCCTTATATATCTGTTGAATGGGATTTCAATACAACTTAGTCAACTAGGAAAATAAAACATATTTTCAATTATTTTCAATGTCATCCCAACTAACAAATAAAATTCCAATGCGAATCCACCAAGGTCAGCCACAACATAGTGGACACCCAAATTAACATCTCCAATGTGAGAAGACTTAAATTATTTTCACCTTGAAAATCCACAACACACTATCACCAACATGTCTGCCAAGAAAAAGAAAAACCGAACATACACACAAAGATCTTCAACCACGAACTCTCTAAATAATGTGGACACACCACAAAGATACATAATGATCTAGAGATAGCATAGAACACCAAGAAACAATAAAGAAGCATCCAAAACACCTTAAATATCAAGAATTACATGAACTTCATGCAAAAAAATTGATAGAAACTAGCAAAATTCTTTCAAACAACAACATACTGTAAACTTCACCCAAACCTCAGAAACTTTTGGTAGATGATCTAGAAACATTCAACATTAAACCCTTTAATCCACATCAACCAATATTCAATGTATAGAACACAATGCCTTCTTGACCTACACAGTTCCACTGGGAACACATAACACTTTCTTTTAAAATTTTCTCAATATCCTCAACATATACAACAATTGATACACCAAATGCTAATAGTTTTGAAATCAATGAGAACCACATATCAAGGATCATATCCACAACATCAAACAGATCCTCCACTATACCATTAGGCTTAACAATAGAGTTTTCAACAAGCTACACAAGAGAAAGGGTAGATCTTTTTGATGTGTTTTTTATGCACTTTTCAACACACACAGTGCGTAGGTGCACTACCTCTCTTGAAAGACAATATTCCACAATCGGATTGTAGAACACTATCCCAAGGTCTCTAATGTTAGATCTTGACAGTGCTTGGAATATTTCAGTTGTTTTATGTGATTTGCTGGAATCACAAGGTGGTCTTATAGATGGGTTACAAAGCATGGAAGTTGGATCTTGAAATGGAGTTCTTAAGATGGAAAGATGTTATGCGTTGGTGGTAGGTTCAAACAGCAGTCTTGGACTCCATGTTTTTTGTTGGATTTGGCTTTACAATGTGTAATGAACCTTAGCATAGATCAACTATAAAGAAAAAAGAAAGAAGGCAGGAAAGAGGGAAAGTTTCTAAGTCTGCAACTAACTGTGAATAGTGACAATGGAGTTCTTGCAATGGAAAACTTCTCAAAACAATATCCCACTTAACTAAGGATTTCACAGTATCATGGAAATTGTGCTATCTTCTAAGGTCTGTAGATACTTTTTCCTTCATTCATCATGTATATGCATGAATCAAAGATAAATGTTTTGGAGCAGCTTTTGAATTCAAGTCCAGGCTAACTTTGCACAACTATCTACCATCAGCAAACAACAAAAGGTATGGACAAAGAAGTCATCAACATGGTAGGAATTTTCATAATCACCAAACAACATTCCTAAAATCTATCCAAAGAAAAAAGATAGCTAACTAAAAAAGCAATAAAACCCAAGTCAAACATCTAACATTGGAGATTGAATCAAGTAACATGAGAGAAACTAAGAAAATACACCAAGACAATTCCTTTTCCTTATAAATTTCTGTAGCATGTCTTTACAACAACTCAACTCTCTTTGCAAATGAGAGAAGAGCTCTATTTATAGTGTCCAAAAGATTCGATGAATGGCCAAGATTAATTCCTATTATGTGGCCAAGATTCATTACAAAATAGGGTTTCACCTACCCCCCAATATATCACAATTTAAAAAATACATTTTGTCTTTACCCTGTTTCATCCTCTTGCTGATGACAATGTAGCTCTTTTGTCATTTAGCCAATTGTTTTTTTCACTATAGCTACTCTTCAGGAAGTTCTTCATCTTTGGCAGGGCTGTCCTCTTGCCCCTTGGAAGCTGTGTATTCTATGAACTTGAGGATGACTACTTGGAGCTTGTCTATTTCAATGATTTCATATCTCAGCACCTAGTAGCTCCACTCCTTTGCATTATCCTCTAGCCTCTTCCAATATTCATCATATTTTGAGCCTTGATCTCTGAACAGCTCCGATTGATCGAAGGTGCGGGCAGCGAAACTTAGGAATTTCATTGTGATTTCACCAGCCATCCCATCCTTCATCTTCTCCTGGAAGTAGGGTTTTATCTTTTCCGGATCCATTTGTATAGTGGGCATGTTGTAATCCATCATCAGCTTAAGGTATTGAGCACATTCTGCCCTGATTTCTTTGATCCATTCAATGTTCGGATCCACCTTGCTCATGATTTGCTCCAACCTCTCCTTCCGGTTGTCAAATTCTTAGCGGCACACATCCATAAGCCAGTGATCATCTTTCTTAAATACAAGCTCCTTCTCCCACGTGGCTTTTGGCAACCGAACGATAGCCTTGATCCTTGGAAAGGTGGAGTCGTAGGTCGTGGGGAAATTGGTGCAGAGCTTCCTTGTGCTCTCTAGAGACTACATCAGGTCCAAGAACTTGTTGGCTGTTCGCACAGCCCGACCAATTCCCATGTTTCTGACATATGAAACTTGTCAGAACTAGTCCTCTGTGGTCTTCTCCAAGTTCTTTCTTGTTTCCATTTTATCAATTTTCTCCTTGGATAGTAGCTGAGGTGCGGCCGTGGATGTGGTAGGCAGGTCATCTACTAAAGACCATTGCTATATGTAATTTGTTAAGACCGCGACCTATGCCTTAAGCTCAACCTTCAAGATCTTATCCTATTTTATCAGGTGCAACACTGTAGCCACTGACTCCTCAAGGTGCTTAACTTTCTACTCTTTGGTGGCAGTTCCCAAGTCGATGGTGGAGATGTTATAACTCACCCCAGTTTGCCCAATCGTAGGCTTTGCAATTTGGGCTACTTGAGACCCAGAAGCATCCATCATTACCCTGGATTAGACCTTGGGCTTCTTCTCCTTCTTCATCGTGATTTGGGCTCGAGCCAAGATGGCCTGCAACCTTGCCCTTGGGTCCTTCAGCATAGGGGTTTTTCTTTTGAGTTGCTTCTCCAACCACTGAGGCACAATAGATTTCTCTTTGGGTGAATCATGGTCACCCTCACCTTTCTAAGTTAAGGCCAAGATTTTTGCTCCTTTTCCCTCTGGGGATTTACCTTTCTTTCTGGCAGCATCTTCCTCCTCCTCATCAGAGTCATGGACGAATACGAGGCTTTTGATAGGGAGCCCAGTGGATGGTTGTTGAGTGGGACTTTCTTTCCTTGCTGTTTCTCCTTCCTTCTTTCCTTAGTACACCCAGCCTTGGGACTTCTAACAACATGGGTTTCACCCTCAGTCAAATCCCTCTGCTGTTGTTCCTCTGGTGGCTGCCCTTCTTCATCATGGGGTAACCCCTCTGCCTCTGCCCCAATGTCTTTTAGCTGTTGTGCCATTTCCTCCTCAAGGTCATCGTCAAAGGTTTGAATGATTTCCTTAGCACCTGATCCATCTTCCTCATCCCCACTCTCGGAAGAGCTCATTTCTTCCTCCTCATAAGCCACCCTGTTGATGGTTTGGTGTTCATACTCTGGGTGCTCATGGTATTCATCGACCTCCTCCTCAATAGGCTTCGAGGCCTCCTGCTCTTGCTCCTACCACTCCTTTGAGATTAGCATGGTGGCCTCCATAGTCGGTGGACCAGTCAGTGGTTGTGAAGGTTGAGCAGTAGCAAGGACTTGTGCAAGGGCCACTTGGAGAGTCAGATCCATCAAGATCTGGGAGAGCTCAGGGGGAAGGTTCTTCATGTTCCTTGAAAGAGCCTCAGGCATAGTGGTAGTTGGAATAGGCAACGTTATTGTTGTTGGAGGGAGTGGGGTGATCCCATAATAGTGGTTTACAATTTTTGGCCAAACTGGAAACTGAAATTATTATTTTTAACTAAATCTTCACATTCGGCCACCTATAACAACTAAACTATGAGGAATTTGAAGATGGTGCAAACTAGAGTCTCATCAAATATTGTCTGTAGATTCTAAAAATATTTTTTTCAAAATTTTTGGAATCAAATTGCACTTCCTTTTCCATCTCCCATGAAAATTGATTTTTTTCAGAAAATAACATTTTTAAAAAGTGACACACACCGTATAACACATAACTTTTTTTCCATGAAGGATAAAATTCTAATTCATTCAAATTTAGATTTGTAACTCTGATATCTAGTGCTTCCACTTGGTTAGATAGTTTTTTATTGAATATTTTTTCCTTAATCAAGTTTCAAAGTCAAACGAATTTCAATTCAGACATAGCGCCACGGTATAATGCGTAACATTTTTTGTATATGTCATAATTTTATTTTATTTTTTTTGTTGAATCAAGGACTTCAATATCTGTGCACTCATATTTTTTAATTTTTTTTTTTGATAATCTTCGTGAAGAACAAAGAAATTCATTTTCGATGAGTTTAATAAAACTTAAAAAACAAATACATAACAAAACCAAAACATATTAAAATTATATTCATTGGATAGCTTGTTCTGAGGAATACCATAATCACTTGAAATAAATTTTAAATGAATTCATTTGATCCTCCAAAGGCTAAATCAAAAGTGATTTTTTATTAGCATTTTGATAGGTGTAAAGGAGACGCATTTATAGGTATAGTTTAAAACTAGCGATGTTCTATCCAAGGGGGTTTGATCTAAGGTGATTTGATCAAACCCTCTTCAATTAGAATCCTTAAAATGGAACTTTTTAAGGCTTAAATCATTATATTTTCTAAAAATATTTGATTTCAGCTAAAATTCATTCCTCTCAGGAATTGTAAACCACTATTATGACAACACCCAGTGATGTGATTGGTGACATGGCAACAGAGGAAGGGGGATTAGTCATGGTGGAAGAGGAGTTAATAACTATCATGGACTTGGCCGAAGGCGAAGGGGCAAGATGGACAGAAATGTCCACTACCGGTGAAGATGTAGCGACCATAACCAGGGGGTGGGTGGAGCAACATGAGGGGTAGGAAGAGCCAAGAGAGGCTCCAATTGATACATACCCTCTGCTTCCTTCTCCTAGGTTGAAGGTTGTTCTGTAGTACTCCCTGTCTACTTGAGCCTTTTGGGAGGTTAGCCTCCCACTTCTTTCCTTTCATAGACCTTGGGGTCTGGAGACTACTCGGTTTCTGTTCCTTTTCTTTTCTTGGACCTAGTGACAAGAGGAGACTTGGATGTCCCACTAGTTGACACAGTGGTAGCAACATCCTCTATGGAACTTGGCTCACTTTTGAGCCCTTCATAAGTCAAGACTACTCCTTGTTACTTTAAATGAGCCACCCGCCCCTCAATCCACTCCTTGGTATGGGTCAAGATTGGTTGGGTTATGGTGTCTAGGTCATCGACCTCCTGTTTGTCCCAGTCAATTGATGGTATTGGAAAATTGGTGACCGCAGGGTACTTGGGATGCATTATGGTAGCCTTGTCCTCCTTGACTTGGTCTGGTACAGGGAATGGTTGCACCCTTCTTACGAACTGTATAGTTATTCACATGTAGTGCCTTGTGTGCACTTCATTATCATCCTAGCAGTTAGCCTAGAAATCCTCTATGTGGTGAAGATGGGCATATGCTAGCCCTAGCGCTTTCCTGACGTGGCCATGCGGTTCCATCCGTGGGTGAGCAGTGTGTAGGTAAAAATGGTAATCCTTCAATTCTTTTTTGGAGTTACTAGCACACTGGGAAGTTTGTAGTTGGTACACACCCTAGCCAAGGGTCATTGGGAAGGAGATCCCCACTATATGTTTGCTACTAAAGACTGACTATAGGTGTTGGAGTTGCCGAGAAAGCTCCAGTAGGATGATTCAGTCATTTGGGTATCGGGGCAGCCTATTTGACCTTTGAGTGAAGCCCTGGGCACAGATGTACGTAAAATTTGGATATTGGATGTAGAGAAAGGCATACTACTTCAATAATGCCCTGGCACTATGGGAGAGCCTCCTCTTGAAGTCTCTGGCAATCATTTTGATAATATGGCCAGTGAAGGTGTTGTTAACCCTATAATAATCCTATTTGATGTTCCTGTATTGGAGCTGTGGATACCTGTCATAGGCCATGAGTTTTCACCAATGCTCCTAATCGGGTGCAACAAACAACCTATTGTATTGTCTCTGATCCACCAAGGAATAGACAAGGTACCAAGTCATATAAAATTTGGAGCTCTTTTTAATGTTGACGAACTACTCATTGAAGCAGTTGCTTATGATTCCTCCCCAGTAGAACAAATCCTTTGTTGTGATGTCCTCATTTCCACGCAGGATCTGCTCAATGAAATATACCATCCATTCCTGAAAATAGGTGGCCATAGGAAGACCCATAACCCTGCTTAACATGGTCAACAAGTCATGGTAATCCTTGTGGAAATTGTTGTGGAAGAGTTCTTGAGGAACCTTTCAGTGTTTCCCTGCCTTTCTTTGAGCCAATGTAGATTGATTAACTTCTTACAACCTCCTAGATTATCATCCCAGGCCACCTGGAATTCTTCTATGGTGGGGACCTCCATCTCCTGAAATGTGGGAATATGGAAGGTCTTGGTGATCCCCTCAGGTGACATGTCAACGAGAATGTTGCCGTCTCTATCAATGATCATTCTTGTTTTGGCCTGATATGCCTCCCGACAAGCCATGACCAACTCAGGCACCATGAGGGATGGAGGAAATCCAACAGCCTTTGCTATTCCACTCTGTCTTATTAATCTTGCATTCTTTGTCGTTGGGTTGACCCTGACCATTTGTGTGAATTCATCGATGTCAACTTGGCCTATGTTGGTGTCCGTGATCTCCTTCCAATCTATGGTGACTTTTGAGTGGAGAGTCTCACCCTGGAATTGGTACTTCATCTGGTCCTTGTCTTCCTTCCCTTGAGGGGTCCTTCCTAATTTCTTCCCCTTGTCCTTTTAGGTAGATGCCCCTGAAGGTCCTGCACCCGATTCCATATATTCTGCAAGCAAGGGCAAAGTCAGCACCATAGAACATCAAAAGCATTCATGTTAGTCAGCACCTTGAAAACAATATTTATTTCAAACAGTCAATCAAGCATAACATGACCTTTATCCCTGAATGTTATTGATCTTTTGATTAAGGGAATTTGGACAATTCGGTCCGAGAGGGCCGGACTTCCCTGGCAGGAATGCTGTTTGGAAGGAAAAACATTGCAGAAGGCTCCCGAAGACCCTCTTCGGTCAAATTTTAGTATTTCAAGAGGTTCGCAATGAAGAGGACCTAAATTAAGCATGTGGGTTGAAGTTGGATTTCAGATTTGGTCTCATTTGGATCGATTTAAGAGAACTTAGAAGTCTCGGGCTAGGGAGCCCTTGGGAGATAGCAGTTTAGAATGATAGACAGGAAACAGAAATCCAGAGATGGAACTGCGGGGTTTGGGGTTTGGTGGGCTAAAAGGCAGTTGACAATATGTCATTTTACTTCTAAGGGTTCAGGCTGGTGACACCAGGAAGGCGTTCGAACTTCATCGTTTGGGATAGAAAATGTCAGACGAAAGTACAGAAGGGGCAACCCGGCAGCAATGGCCTAACGGTGCAAGATTTGGTTTCAAGTTCGGCGGTGATTGGTTGGGTGGAGCCTGGAGGTCTGAGGGGTTACCAAAATTTTCTCATTTGCAACAGCGAGCGAGGACAAGAGTCCCAGGCTACGGGGCCCGATGCGAATGAAGGCGTTCAGAGTTCAAGTGAGATCCCACAGCGAACAGCGGTCCAAATTTTGGTGGTCAGAAGGACGCCCAGGAAGGGGGTCGAGAAAAGGTTACGACGAAGTGTGAAGTCACCCTGACAGCGGACGGAAGGGTAGAACCTGAAACCCAGAGGGGTAGAGAGAGTTCACCATGAGGACGGCAGAAAATTAGGCATGGAAACCCAGCGACCGGAGCCCAGAGCCGATAAGGATGTTATGAGTTTAAATCACCTGGCAGCAGCAAAGAGGAAGGCAGAGTCAGTAGGGCGGGATGCCAGGCAAGATGCGTCGTGGAGGACGGCAATGCACACATGAAACCCTGGAAGTAGAACTCCGGGGTCTCGGGCCCGAGAGACCCAAAGAGCGTTCGTTAAACCTGAAACGCCTGTGGCGAGGAGAAGGGTAGGATCCGACGGATGGGAGCAAGGGGAAGAGTTTGCAGTTTGACACAGCGACATCCATGGTGACTTCCGAATGGGGAAGTCCAAAGGGGCAAGCCTGAAAGGTGAATTTTCCATTGGAAGGAAAGTTGATAGTTTGGTTCAGATGGGGAAGACAAGCCCCAGGGCCGAAGGACAGGATTTCTTTGCGGGAAGAACGGCTGTGGTGAGGCAAGGTTCCCAATCGGTCATGAGGGTATCCTAGGAGGTTTCTCAAGTTTTCAACATATGGGTTTTGTGCACGATCTCATGTTTTCCTACTTTATGCCCTCTTGATGATTTTTATTTCATTTAAATCCTTAGAAATCACTAAAATAATGCTCATTAGCGTGAAAAGAAAACCAACCTTGAAGACGCAATGAGGGGAGATGCAGGATCCACCTACGATCGATGAAATGATGTTGAGGGCGATGAATGTGATGGTGCTGAAGATGGAAGGCTCCTCTAACTGGTTTCCAATCACTCTACAACTCTGTCAAATGATAATGACAGGTTGGAGTGGGTATTTTATACCCCTAATCACCATTAATACTCGTATTCAATGCAGGTACGGTAAGAGAAAAGTTTGGTGAGTTTGAAAATCAGTGACAGCGGTAGGAGATCTGGGGCCCGACAACCGGGGAGGTGCAAGATGGTAGCCATTGTGAATGTTTCAGGTCGGTTTGGATGGCGGCGACAAAGAGTGATCTAGCACCTAGAGGGCGGAGTTCCGCCAAAGATCCTCCATCAAGGATAGTGTAACCATCATAGAATTCCAGATGGTCAGGCGCAGAGCACTCGATGGCAGTCTGGGTCTCCCACATATTTCAGTCGGTGAACATGGTGGCGGGACCCGGCAGGCGGGACACCGCCGAAGGTTTTCCGTCAAGCGATGGCGAAGCAAGGTCGGAACCTGAGAAGTGGAACTCCGGGGTTCGGGGTCCGGAGGGCAGGACACCGACAGAGATTTTCAACAAGTTTTAGTAAATGGCGAATGGGGAATTGGACCCTGAGGTCCGAGAGGATGCGAAGCAGACACTGCCAGGAACGGCAGGTTCAATAGGGAAACCCTGTGAGGGAATCCCAAACAGCTGGGCCCGAAAGGGCCCGGGGCCGCTGGTAGGGTCAAACTGCTAGAGGGACTCCACAAGGCACCAGAACATAGAAAAAATTAAAAAGGGGGTGACATGGTCAATTCATGGTGGGACTTTAAAGCAATATTGACCATTCGAGACACCAAAAAAGGGGGCACGCAAAATGAGGCAGTGATAAAATGACACAACAAGGTAGAAGAAAAGAGGGTCCCTTTTCTAAACAGGGCGTGTGTGCTAAGGGCACAACAAATGGCGACTCGACTGGGGAACACTCCCGAGCGTTCTAAGGATAAATATTTATTCAAGCCCATGAATCTTTGGTTTCGCAGACTAGGAGTAGCTTTCAAAGATGAATCTTGGAGAACGAGATCCTTAATTGGGTCAGCTTACAGGACATCTCAGAAGTGTGTGTATAGTGAGTTCATTCCTTTCCTCGGGATAGTGACCAGGGTTACTAATTTAACGAGTGAGCTACATAAATTGTCTAACACCAAAAGTAACCTAGACATTGCTCCACTGCCATTCAGGGGTCCATAGCCCTGAAGGAGTTGTCGCTACAATCTCATGAATATTACTCTACTACCAGCCGAGCATCCATAGCCCCGATAGAGTTACCCGAACACCCATACGGTCGCTTATTTTTAGAATTATTTTTCTCTTTGCCTTGATATTTCCCTCAATGTTCATTTCTTTCTTTTTTTACTATTCAGTTTGACCGAGTAAGCATTGAAGCCTACAATGGGTTTGAGAATGCAGTGGTCACTGGAGCAGACTTGAAGTTTTTCACTCACTGGGGTGTCATCACAACCATGGCACAGTCCTTTAGAAATGATTATTATGTGTTTTGTGCGAGATCCGAGATGTGTGTAAGAAGATCCAGCCAAGGGTTGAGTCCTGAGTACAGTTCAAACAAGGAAATCATTCATGGGTAGCTTTCAAAGACTGATAATCAAGAGTGAATGTTTAGCTAAAAGACACAAAGGATAGACAACAAAGTAAACTGCTTGTCGAGCAAGCATGACCACTGCTAAGGGGTGGGAAACAACTTTTGAAACAAAAATGCCAGGAAGGGGAAAAAAAAAGAGCAACGCAAACAAAGTGCAAGCAAGCGAGAAAGAAAACTACCATAACGTATGTACAAATATTTACAACGATGAACTTGAACGAGCTCAAGCCTAGAAGTAATGCTTTAGGTGATGCCCGTTGACTAGCAATGGGACATTCTCACCAATTAGGGTATTTAAGCAAAATGCATTATCTCCCAAAATCTCTGCTATTTGAAAGGGGCCAAGCCAAAGCTTGTCAAATTTGTTGTGTCCCCCTTTCTTTTCATGGGCCTTGTCCCAATACAGGACCAAATCTACAATCCTAAAGGCTTTAATTTTGGCTCGGTGGTTGAACCATCTCTTAACTATGCCCTAATCTTTGGAAAAATTTTCTATTGCATGGTCTCATACTTCCTCTAAATGTAAGAGCTCAGTTAATCAAGCTTCCCTATGATCTCCTCCCTCATAAAAATCATTGATGAACTAGAGAGTAGGAATCTTTAGATGGATGGGAAATATAGGCTCTAGGCCATAAACAAGGTGGAATTAGGAATCACCAAGGGCGGCCTTGTGGCGAGTGCGATCAGCCCAAAGGGTGAAACAGAGTTGGGTATACCAATCCTTGGGGTTCCTATCAAGTAGTTTTTTTATCATAGTAATCAAGTTTTTATTTGTAGACTCGACAAGGCCATTTCCCTGGGGGTAGTAATTGGATGAGAACTTAAGGGAAATTCCATAGTCAAATGCCCAACTAGAAAATTTCAATGAAGCAAAAGCTGGTCCATTATCACATACCAAAGTATAAGGACAACCAAAGCGATTCAAAATGAAACTTTCTAAGAAATTGGTAACTACTTTAGTTGTGCATTACTTACATACTATTGCCTTTGTCCACCTAGTATAGTAATCAGTAGCGGTAAGAATTTACTTGTGTCCCGTAGATGATGAAGGGCTTACCAGACCGATGAAGTCGAGACCCCATTACAGAAATGGCCTTACCTCCAGCACAGGCTGCAGTGGGACAACAACATTCTTTTCCCTGGTGGCAGTGGTCTGGCATGTGTGACATGAACAAACATGGCAATGGGCATCCTTGAAGAAGGTTGGCCAATAATACCCTGCTCTCAATATCTGATGTGTTGTGGAAGAATTAGAACTATGGCCCGTACCAAATTTATCATGAAACTCTTTCAAGACTCGATCTACTTCTTCCTTGCCAAGGCATCTTAAATAAATACTTTCATGATTCTTCTTGTAGAGAACGGAACCCTACAGCATGTAGCCATTTCTTTTCAATCTAAGGGTCTGCTTTTGGATTCCTTGCAGATGCGGTGGACACTTATGGTTCAGCAGATAGTAGACGATGTTCTGATACCACTCTCTCGGGGAGACATCTTCAAGATGGTACTATTGCACAGTGAGCTTGTTTCCAACTTTTGCTGTTGTTTCAGCGATTGTGCGGGTGAGTGCCTACCCTCTCACCAGTTTCATCTATTGGATCTCCATGTCATATTCTTGGAGGAAGGTGACCCATTTAGCTCTTCGTTCGCCCAATTCATTCTGCATGAGTAGTGTTTTTACTATTGGGTCGGGGACAATGGAAAATACTTTATTGCGTAGGATGTAGTGTCTGAATTTCTTCACTCCTTTGATGAGGGCATATGCTGCTTTTTAATGTTGTGATATCGTAATTTAGCATCCTTGAGGGGAGCACTCATAAAGGTGATTGGATGCTCATTTCCTTCATCGTCCTTTTGGGTCAACATGCTAGCACATGAATGCTCTGAAGCAAATGAGTAGATGTAAAAAGGCTTCAAATAATCCAGACTAACTAACTTAGTCACCTCGGCAATGGCCCATTTAATTTCTTCGAAATATTGTTTAGCATCGGGTGTCCATTCAACTTTGGTGTCTTGTTTCAGCATAGCATTGAGAGGTTTAACAATCTCCACGAAACCTATGATGAATTTCCAGATGAAGTTGATCTTTCCAAAGAAAGATTTTAATTCTTTCTTGCTTCCTGGGGGCAGGATTTTGAGTAAAGACTCGATACATTTGGGTTCTATGGAGATTCCCTATTCTGACATAATAGGCCCGAGCAATCTGCCTTCATTCACCCTGAAAATGCACTTCTTGGGGTTAAGAGAAACCCTGAACTTCCTGCATCTCTGGAATACCTTGCATAAATCGGAGACATGATCACCCCGCTTTCTAGAAAATATGGTTAAATCATCCATGTAGATGATTATGGATTTTCCAATTAGGTCCTTGAAGGTGATATACATGGCGTGTTGAAAGGTGGTGCTGGTGTTGATCAGCGCAAAAGGAATTCTCCTGTATGTGAACATCCCCCACTTAGTGGTGAACACCATTTTGTGATGATCCTCATATTGTACCATTACCTGGGTGTACTCGGAGTATCCGTCGAGGAAGGACATCATCTAGAAGTAGTTGATGATCTGCAACACCTCATCTAGTGAAGGTACTGGATAGTTGTCTTTCTCTGAAGTGCAGTTCAGATTGCAGAAATCTACATATAATCTAATATCCTCATTCTTTTTTTCTAACCAGGACCAAGTTGGCCACCCATGTGGAATGCCTAACCAGAAAAAGGATTCTCGCTGAGAGCAACTTCTGCACCTCTTTGTAAACGACAGGTTTTAGCAAGGCATTGATAGGGCACTGCCACTAGTGAAATGGCCTCACTTCCATCTTCAGAGGGATGGTGTGTGTAATGACAGAAGTGTCTTATGTTTTTAAATCTTCATAGCTCCATGCCACTATATCATGGTACCTTCACAACACATCCGTGATTCCCTTCTTTTCCTCTAGTGTGCACACCTTGCCAATAAAAATATTTTTAATCTCCTCGGCTGTCCCAAGGTTGTGAGCATCGCACTGGTTGCTTATGGCCTCCTTTTTTGTTTGTTGATTCTTGTCTCTAATCTAGTTCAAGTCAAATATGTGTTCTAGCTGAACCATGTCTCTAGGGATCATGCTCATTTTTAGGTTTATAACCCCCTCTATGTCCAGTTCGACTTCCTGTGGATCAACTTCATCAATTATTTGAGCTACAAAGACATTGAAACTTGTGATGAATTGAAGAATATGTTTTTCATCATTGAATACTTGCAAGTGGGTAACATTATCTGGGACCAATAGCGTGGATGTCATCTCAACAGTGAATTTCTTGAGCCCGGATAGAGAGAGGGGTTGTAGAGTGTTGGCTGCTTGAGTCAAGGTATCAACCATACGATTCTAAGCATGAGGGATCAACTATATATTAAATGCATCTAAGCACTCCAAGAGATCCCAAATCCTATGCCTATAGTTTGTAAGTCTTCGATCATGACAAGAATACAACTTCCTAACCTGTTTAATCATGAGCTCAAAATCCCTGAAAACTTGCAGCATTTTTACATTTTTCTTCAAGGCCATGAGAAGGCCAAGGACTAAGGCCTCATATTCTGCTACGTTATTGGTACAATAGAACTGTAATATGTGGGTAGCTAGAAATGTCTTACCCATTGGACTGATGAGTTCGAACCCAACTCTAGCTCCTTGCTTGGACTTGGATCCATCAAATCGGAGTGTCCAGCATGCGAAGGGTTCTTTATCTTCAGGTCTGATTAAGCTTCTATTCCCTTTCAGCTGGGTGGCTGACCCTGTGACCTTAGGGGAATTTTTTGGTTAGATGTATTGATCAACAGGTGGTTTTGTTGGTGCCTCCTTTGGAATTTCTATCTGAGGAGCAACTAATTTTTTAACATATGCAATTGTAGCTTGGCACAAGCAACAATCAAACTTAGAGTGGGCAGCATTGTCAACCTTGCACTAGTATGGTAGCAAGAGATCCTATAAATTCATTCGAGCCCCTAGGCTGAGTTGATCCCTTGGGCATTTTTCTATGAATTCCTGGAAGCCACTGAGTAGTTCCTAGTTGTCATCCTTATGAGGCTCATCATTGGCTTCTATCGATATTTCTATGTCTGGGGGCATTCGTGTAGAATCGGTTGAAGGACTACACAACACTAGTAACACTTTATCTACACATCCTTCTTGAAGCTCAACCTCATTTTGGTAGGCGAAAGGGCAGTAACTCCACAAGTCAGTTTCGGCAAACAACACCATGTTAATATTATTGTACTTTGTGATCATGTATTTCATACGCGGTTCACGGTCGATACAGATTTTGTTTGGCAGCCCCTTCCATGGTAGCCACATGTGAGAAAGGTCTGTAGTGGTATATCCATTTAGTGCCTTGGTGAATTCCCTTCCTAGGATGATTCCATATGCATCGGAAATATCTGCCACTTGAATGTCAATGACTTGTTGTATCTGCAGGTCTGTGGCAATCTGCATTAGGATACGGTTTATTTCTCCCACAATGTTGATCTCTGTTTTGTCCAACTAGGTCACCTTTCTTCTTGAAGGCATGGGAGTGATGCTAAGAGCCTTGCATACTGCCAAGGGCATGACATTTGCAGATGCTTCTGAATCGAGCAGGTAGTTATGTAGGTTCTTCCCAAAGATCCTAATGGTGGTTAGGAAAGGGGGAGTTTCTGGTCTCCCCTAGAAGATGGCCATAGGCATGTCCATCTAAGCAACCTGACCTTTGTTCTTATCATTACCCATATCCTTGGTCTGCCAAAATGACTGGTCCTTGGGAGGTTGCCTATTGGTCCGCTCTGGCTCCCTTTCAATTTTTTTACTTGCAGTCTGATTCATGGGAACATGCTTCCTTTTCCAGGTATTATCCTGTATCTCCGATTCCTTCCTAGGCTCTTCAAAGGTAACTCTTTTGGCTGACGTTTTCGGAGTCATACTGGACGATGGAGTCCCATTAAAAACCCTAAAGAACGCATGCCTTACAGCAGGTACTTTGAGTAATTTGAAGGCTGATAAGCTAATTTTTAGCTTTTGAAACTCTTCTGCTACATATTCACCCATTTGCTCAATTTCTGAACTAAAAGCTTGGCCTATGGTAGAACTAGGAGGTTGGACCTTTCTTTGACTAGAGGGATTTTGGGATTGGCCTCGAGGCTGATTTTGTGACTGGTTTTGAGGTCCATTCTTGTTGAGGTATTGGGTAGGTATATGGGGAAGTCCAAGGTTATTGCTGGCATTAGGATCAAGAGGGTCTGGCGAAATTGTTTAGTGGGGTAGAAGTTGTAAAGGGTCCACCTGCCTGCCTATTCCTAAGGAAGTAGGGAGTCGACCTTTGATGGAACATGTGGACCTCATCTACAAATGACTCTTCTTCATCTACCAGACCATTATCTACTAAATCAAAGAGCTAAGCCAAGGTTTGTTCATTACTTACCTCTTGTGCTTTTTCACCCTCGACAGGAGCAGGCTTGACTTTGGGCTCATTGTGGTCACATCATAGAAACAGTGCTTGATTGACCACAAGACAGGAGGAATCATATGGCTCAGATGGGATGATGTCCCCACAGGCGACATTATCAACTGCATTTTGTACCTCAACTTGGAATATTTCAGCAACTGTCTCGAACTAGGGACAATCCAATTCAGAATGTCTGCTAGTTTTATGAATTCGACACCATCCAAACAAGGCTGCTTCAGTAAGGTATACTCTGCTGGCAATTTTTTCATTGCTTTCTAGTTGATTGAAAGGTGTAGGGACACCTCCATTATTGGGCCTCGTGTTCCATGTGCGATTCTACTTCTGAGAAGGTCTTTTTTTGTATTTTGATTGGCATTTTTCCCCTATCATAGTTCTACCCGAAGGAAGTGCTTGCTTCTCGATTATCCCTATTGTCCCTATTGTATCAGTTGTCCCAATTAAGATTGGCCTAAAAATTATGCTGAGAGGCCTATAGCTGATTATTCTGGTTCTTTACGTGTGTCATTTCTATGGGCATTTTCTTGATCATTTCTGTTAGTTCCTCTAGCTTGTCTTTCTTGGTCCCATTTCTAGGCGCTGGCTGATTCTGATAAGCTAGAGGAAACTCTGATCCCAATAGGTACAATAGCACCTGGGGCTGCTGGGAATATGCCTGCTGTTGTGGAACAGCTTGAGAATAGTTATACTACTGCTGGGGCTGCAAATAAGAAGGCACAGAAGGCACGTAATTTAGTGGCTGCCCTGGGTGTGGTACCATGGGTAACTGAGGTACTTGATTCATAAGAGGGGTTTGATGAGCGAATGCCTGATAAAGCCCCTAAATCTGCATCGGGTGAGCTACCGATCCCAAAGAAGGTAGTGGGTGGAGATATTCTACCCCAAGTCTGCACTAGTGACAATGACCTCTTTATAGGTCACCACCAATGAAGTGAGCGGTGGTTGCATCCTTTTTACCAAAGTCGAAGTGAGGTTGTCCAATGCTACATAGTAGACAGGGAGAGGCATGACATCATTATGAAGGTACGGGTCCTAAAGCCTTGTGTAGGCCTGATGAAAGCGGTCATTGAAGGAGCCAATAAGTTCATTGACTTCCCTTCTAACATACATGAACTGTTGGTAAAGCTCCGAAGGGCTAATGGGGATCTTGTATTTTTGTAGGAAGGCATTCTTCATTAGAGTCCATGAGGTAATGGATTCCCTCAATAGATTGATGTACCAATAGAAAGCTTCTTCCCCCAATGAATGCGAAAAGAGGAGGCCTGCAACGTCCTCGTGGTCAACTTGCATTTCGGTAATCACTGTCTCAAATATTTTGATATGCTCCTCAGTTCTTCTTTGTAGGTCACGCAGGTGGAACTTTGAACAAAAGCCCTTCAGATTCTTGGGCATATCATTGTAGGCAGCGAAATGTATCAGCGAAGAGTTATGTGCTAACCAAGCCATAGAGGGTGGCAGAGGTGGTATTTGCTATTAGAAAATGGCAATTCGGGGCTGTATCTACAATACAACAGCAATATGGAACTACACTTGAGCTGCGGAAAACTGGACTGTGCCCTGGGTTGGAAGGGCCAGGAGAGGAACAATCCCCTAGCTACCGAAGATAGGAGGTGCAAAGGTAGTTTGAGATGGTTGGGTGGAAGACGAAGACCAGCCAAATGAAGGTAAAGGTGGAATGGAGGGGGATGGAATGGAGGAGGAGGAAGAGGCAACACTACTTCCTTTAGCTCGCTTTGCCCTCGTAGAAGGCTGCAATTCTCCAAATTCTCCCTTGTTTGGTGTCAACCATAGAACATTTTGAAATCTTTCTAGGGAGAAGGATCTAATTCAATCCAACTTCACTTTTAACCCTTAACTTGGTATTTCCACCGTCAAGCCCTCCTTCTAGCACCAGTTATGTTGATGTGTTTTTTATGCACTTTTCAACATAGCCAGTGCATAGGTGCACTACCTCTCTTGAAAGACAATATTCTACAATCAAATTGTAGAACACTATCCCAAGGTCTCTAATGTTAGATCTTGACAGTGCTTGGAATATCTCAGTTGTTTTATGTGATTTGCTAGAATCACAAGGCAGTCTTACGGATGGGTTACAAAGCATGGAAGTTGGATTTTGAAATGAAGTTCTTAAGATGGAAAGATGTTATGCATTGGCTGTAGGTTCAAACAGTAGTCTTGGACTCTATTTTGTTGTTGGATTTGTCTTTACAATGTGCAATGAACCTTAGCATAGATCAGCTATAAAGAAAAAAAAAAAAGGTAGGAAAGAGGGAACGTTTCTAAGTCTGCAACTATCTGTGAATAGTGAGAATGGAGTTCTTGCAATGGACAACTTCTCAAAACAATATCCCACTCAACCAAGGATATCACAATATCATGGAAATTGTGCTATCTTCTAAGGTCTGTAGATACTTTGTCCTTCATTCACCATGTATATTCATGAATCAAAGATAAATTTTTTGGAGCAACTTTTGAAATCAAGTTTAGGTTAACTTTGCACAGCTATCTACCATTAGCAAACATCAAAAAGTATGGACAAAGAAGTCATCAACATGGCAGAAATTTTCATAATCACCTAATAGCATTCCTAAAATCTATCCAAAGAAAGGAGACAGCTAAATAAAACAACAAAAAAACCCAAGTCAAACATCTAACATTGGAGAAACTAAGAAAATACACCAAGTCAATGCCTTTTCCTTATAAATTTATGTAGCATGTCTTCACAAGAACTCAACTCTCTTTGCAAATGAGAGAAGAGCTCTATTTAGAATGTCCAAAAGATTCAATGAATGGCCAAGATTAATTCCTATTGTGTGGCCAAGATTCATTACAAAATAGGGTTTCACCTACCCCCAAATATATCAAAATTTTGAAAATACATTTTTTCTTTACCCTATTTCGTCCTCTTGCTGACGGCACTGTAGCTCTTTTGTCATTTAGCCAATTGTTGTTTTCACTATAGCTACTCTTTAGGAAGTTCTTCATCTTTGGCAGGGTTGTCCTCCTACCCCTTGGAAGCTATGTATTCTATGAACTTGAGGATGACTGCTTGGAGCTTGTCTATTTCGATGATTTCATATCTCAGTGCCTGGTAGCTCCATTCCTTTGCATTATCCTCCAGCCTCTTCCAATCTTCATCGTATTTTGAGCCTTGATCTATGAATAGCTCTGATTGATCGAAGGCGTGGGTAGAAAAACTCAGGAATTCTATTGTGATTTCACTAGCCATCCCATCCTTCATCTTCTCCTAGAAGTAGGGTTTTATCTTTTTCAGATTCATTTATATAGTGGGCATGTCATAATCCGTCATCAACTTAAGGTATCGAGCACATTCTGCCTTGATCTCTTTGATCCATTCAATGTCTAGATCCACCTTGCTCATGATTTGCTCCAACCTCTTCTTCTGGTTGTCAAAGTCTCGATGCCACACATCCATTAGCCAGTGATCATCTTTCTTAAATGCAAGATCCTTTTCCCACGTGGCTTTTGGCAACTGAAGGGTAACCTTGATCCTTGGAAAGGTGGAGTCATAGATCACAGGGAAATCAGTGCAGACCTTCCTTGTGCTCTATAGAGACTGCAACAAGTCCAAGAACTTGTTGGCTGTTCACACAGCCCAACTGATTCCCATGTTTTCCACATATGAAACTCATCGAAACTAGTCCTCTGTGTTCTTCTCCAATTTCTTTCTTCTTTCTATTTTATCGATTTGCTCCTTAGATAGCAACTGAGGTGCGGCCGTGGATGTGGTAGGTAGGTCATCTACTAAAGACCATTGTTGTATGTAATCTGTTAAGGCCGCAACATGTGCCTTAAGCTCATCCTTTGAGATCTTATCCTATTTTATTAGGTGCACCACTATAGCCACAAACTCCTCAAGGTGCTTTACCTTCTGCTCTCTGGTGGTAGTTCCCAAGTCGATGGTGGAGATGTTATAATTCACCCCAGTTTGGCCAATTATAGGTGTTGCAATTTGGGTTTCTCGAGACCTAGAAGCATCCATCGTTACCCTAGATCAAACCCTGGGCTTCTTCTCCTTCTTCATCGTGATTTGGGCTCGAGCAAAGATGGCCTCCAACCTTGCCCTTGGGTCCTTCAGCACAGGGGTTTTTCTTTCGAGTTGCTTCTCCAACCACTCAGGCACAACAGATTTCCCTTTGGGTGAATCATGGTCACCCTCGCCTTTCTCAGTTAAGGCCAAGATTTTTACTCCTTTTCCCTCTGGGGATTTACCTTTCTTTCTGGAAGCATCTTCCTCCCCCTCATCGGAGTCATAGACGAATATGAGGAATTTTATAGGGAGCCCGGTGGATGGTTACTGAGTCGGACTTTCTTTCCTTACTATTTCTCTTTCCTTATTTTTCTCAGTACACCCAGCCTCGGGACTTCTGACAACATGGGTTTCAGCCTTAGTTAAATCCCTCTGCTACTATTCCTCTTGTGGCTGCCCTTCTTCATCATGGGGTAACCCCTCTGCCTCTGCCCCAATTTCTTTTAGCTTTTGTGCCATTTCCTCCTCAAGGTCATCATCAAAGGTTTGAATGATTTCCTTAGCACTCGAGCCATCTTCTTCGTCCCTACTCTCGGAAGAGCCTGTTTCTTCCTCCTCATAAGCCACCCTGTCAATGGTTCAGTGTACATACTCTAGGTGCTCATGGTATTCATCAGGCTCCTCCTTAATAGGCTTCGAGGCCTCCTACTATCGATTCTCCCACTCCTTTGAGATTAGCATGGTGGCCTCCATACTCGGTGGTCCTGTCGGTGGTTAGCTCAGGGGGAAGGTTTTGTATGTGCCTTGAAAGAGCCTCGGGCATAGTGGTAGTGGGAATAGGCAACGTTATTGTTGTCGGAGGGAGTGATGTGATTGGTGACATGGTAGCAGAGGAAGGCGGAGTAGTCATAGCGGAAGAGGAGTCAATAACTATTACGGACTCGGTCGGAGATGAAGGTGCAAGATGGATAGAAATGTCCACTGTTGGTGGAGATGTAGCGACCATAGCCAGGGAGGTGGGTAGAGCAACATGAGGGGCAGGAAGAGACAAGAGAGGCTCCAATTGATACGTACCCTCTGCTTCCTTCTCCTAGGTTGAAGGTTGTTTCGTAGTACTCCTTGTCTGCTTGAGCATTTTGGGAGGTGAGCCTCCTGCTTCTTTCCTTTCATAGACCTTGGGGTCTGGAGACTGCTCGATTTATGTTCCTTTTCTTTTCTTGGACCTGGTGACCGGAGGAGACTTGGATGTCCCGCTAGTTGACGCAGTGGCAGTAACATCCTCTGTGGCACTTGGCTCACTTTTAAGCCCTTCAAAAGTCAAGACTACTCCTTGTCACTTTAAATGAGCCACTCGCCCCTCAATCCACTCCTTGGTTCAAGTCAAGATTGGCTGGGTTATGGTGTCTAGGTCATCGACCTTATGTTTGTCCAAGTCAATTGATGGTATCAGAAAATTGGTGACCGCAGGGTACCTGGGATGCATTATGGTGGCCTCGTCCTCCTCAACTTGGTCTGGTATAGGGAATGGCTACACCCTTCTTATGAACTGTATAGTCATTCGCATGTAGTGCCTTGCATGCACTTCCTTATCATCCTAGTGGTCAGCCCAGAAATCCTCAATGTGGTGAAGATGGGCATATGCTGGCCCCAACGCTTTCCTGACGTGGCCATGTGGGTCCGTCTGCAGGCGAGCAATGTGTAGGTAGAAGTGGTAATTCTCTAGTTCTTTTTCAGAGTTACTAGCACACTTGAAAGTTTGAAGTCGGTACACGCCCTGGCCAAGGGTCATGGGGTAGGAGATCCCCGCTATATGTTTGCTACTAAAGATTTCGTGTAGGTGTTGGAGTTGCCAAGAAAGCTCCAGGAGGATGATTCAGTCGTTGGAGTATCGAGGCAGCATATTTGGCCTTTAAGTGAAGCCCTAGGCACAGATGTATGTAAACTTTGGATATTGGATGTAGAGAAAGGCATACTACTTCAATAATTCCCTGGCACTGTGGGAGACCCTCGTCTCGAAGTCTCTGACAATCATTCTGATAATATGGTTGGTGAAGGCATCGTTTACCTTGCAGTAATCCTATTTGAAGATCCGGTATTGTAGCTATGGATACCTATCATAGGCCTTGAGTTTTTTCCCCTACTCCTGATCAAGTGCCATAAACAACCCGTTGTACTATCTCTGATCCACCAAGGAATAGACAAGGTACAAAGTTGTATAAAATTTGGAGCTCTTCTTAACATTGATGAACTTCTCATGGAAGTAGTTGCTTATGATTCCTCCCTAGTAGAATGAAGCCTTTGTTGTGATGTCCTCATTTCCACACAATATATGCTCAATGAAATATACCATCCATTCCTAAAAGTAGGTGGTCGTAGGAAGACCCATAACCCTACTTAACATGGTCACCAAGTCATGGTAATCCTCGTGGAAATCGCTGCAGAAGAGTTCTTGAGGAACCTTCACAACGCTGCCCCACCTTTCTTTGAGCCAATGTAGATTGATTGACTTCTTACAACCTCCCAGACTATCATCCTAGGCCACCTGACATTCTTCTATGGTGGGGACCTCAATCCCCTGGAATGTACGAATATGGAAGGTCTTAGTGATCCCCTAAGGCGACATGTCGACGAGAATGTTTCCCTCTCTGTCAATGATCATTCTTGTTTTGGCCTGATATGCCTCCCGACAAGCCATGACCAACTCGGATGCCACGAGGGATGGAGAAAATCCAGTAGCCTTTTCTATTCCACTTTATCTTATTAATCTTGCATTCTTTGTCATTGGGTTGACCCTAACCCTTTGCGTGAATTCATCATTGTCAACTTGGCCCATGTTGGTATCCATGATCTCCTTCCAATCTGTGGTGACTTTTGAGTGAAGAGGCTCACCTTGGAATTGGTACTTCATCTGGTCCTTATCTTCCTTCCCTCGAGGGGTCCTTCCTAACTTCTTCCCCTTGTCCTTTTCGGCAGATGCCCTTGAAGGTCCTGCACCTGATTCCATATATTCTACAAGCAAGGGCAAAGTCAACACTATAGAACATCAAAAGCATTCATGTTAGTCAACACTTCGAAAACAACATTTATTTCAAACAGTCAATCAAGCATAACATGACCTTTATCCCTGAATGTTATTGATCTTTTGATTAAGGGCATTTGGACAATTCGGGCCGAGAGGGCTGGACTTCTTTGGCAAGAATGCTGTTTAGAAGGGAAGACACTACAGAAGGCTCCCAGAGACCCTCTTCAGTCAAATTTTAGTATTTCAAGAGGTTCGCGATGAAGACAACCAAAATTAAGCATGTGGGTTGAAGTTGGATTTCAAATTTGGTCTCATTTGGATCGATTTAAGAGAACTAGGAAGTCTTGGGCTGAGGAGCCATCCGGAGATAGCAATTTGGAATGACAGATGGCAAACAGAAATTTAGAGACAGAACTCTGGGGTTTGGGGTCTAGTGGGCTGAAGGGCGGCTAACAATATGTCATTTTACTTCTAAGGGTTCGAGCCGACGACACCGGAAAGGCATTCAAACTTCACCGTTTGGGACGGAAAATGTCGGATGAAAGTCCGGAAGGGGTAGTCTGGCAGCAATGGCCCGACGGTGCAAGATTTGGTTTCGAGTTCGGTGGTGATCGGTTGGGAGGAGCCTGGAGGTCGGAGGGGCAAGCGAGATTTTCTCGTTCGCAACGGCGAGCAAGGACAAGAGTCTCAGGCTACGGGGCTCGATGCAGATGAAGGCATTCAGAGTTCAAGTGAGATTCCATGGCGAATGGTGGTCTGGATTCTGGTGGTCAGAAGGACGCTTAGGAAGCGGGTCGGAAAAAGGTTACAACAAAGTGTGAAGTCACCCCGACAGTAGACGGAAGGGTGGAACCTAGAACCCAAAGGGACGAAGAGAGTTCACCATGAGGATGGTAGAAAATGAGGCACAGAAACCTGGTGACCGTAGCGCGGAGCTGATAAGGATGTTATGAGTTTAAATCACCTAGCAGCAGCAAACAAGAATGTGGAGTCCACAGGGCGGGATGCCGGGAGAGATTCACCATCGAGGATGACAAAGCACACACAGAACCCTAGAAGTGGAACTCTGAGGTCCTGGGCCTGAGAGACTCAAAGATCGTTCGTTAAACTTGAAATACCTGTGGAGAGGAGAAGGGCGGGATCCGATGGAGGGGAGGCAGGGGAAGAGTTTGCAATTTGACATGGTGACATCCATCGTGACTTCCGAATGGGGAAGTCCAAACGGGCGGGCCTGAAAGGTGAATTTGTCGTCGGAAGGAAAGTTGATAGTTTGGTTCGGATGGCAAAGACAGGCCCCGAGGCCTAAGGACAAGATTTTGCTGTGAGAAGAATGACCATGATGCGGCAAGGTTTTGAATCGATTGGGAGGGTATCCTAGGAGGTTTCTCAAGTTTTCAACGCATGAGTTTTTTGTGGGATCTTGTGTTTTCCTACTTTATGCCCTCTTGATGATTGTTATTTCATTTAAATCCTTAGAAATTACCAAAATAATGCTCGAGAGGGTGAACGAAAAATGAACCTCGAAGACGCGATATGGGGAGATGTGGGATCCACCTACGATCGATGAAATGATGCTGAGGGCGATGAACGTGATGGTGTCAAAGATGGAAGACTCTTCTAGCTGGTTTCCAATTGCTTTGCAACTCTATCAAATGATAATGAGTGGTTGGAGTGGGTATTTTATACCCCTAATCACCATTAATACTTGTATTCAATGCAAGTACGTGAGAAAAGTTTGGTGGGTTTGAAAATCGACGACGGGGGTGGGAGATCCGGGGCCCGACGGTCAGAGAGGTGCAAGACGGTGGCCGTTGCAAATGTTTCTAGTCAGTCGGGACAGTGGCAGCAAAGAGCGATCCGGGGCCCAGAGGGCGGAGTTCCGCCAAAGATCCACTGTCAGGGATAGTAGAACCATCACGGAATTCCAAACTCAGAATTCTGGATGGTCAGGCTTGGAGCACCTGACGACAGTCTGGGTCTCCCGCATATTTTAGTCATTAAACATGGTGGTTGGACACGGCAGGCAGGACACCACCAAAGGTTCGCCGTCAAGTGACCGCAAAGCATGATCGGAACCCTGGAAGCGAAACTCCAGGGTTTGGGGTCCGGAGGGTAGGATGCTGATGGAGATTTTCAACAAGTTTTAGTTAATGGCGAACAGGGAATCAGACCCTAAGGTCCCGAAGGATGCAGAGCAGACGTCGCTGGGAACGGCGGGTTCAGCGGGGAAACCCAGCAAGGGAATCTTGAACAGCTGGGCTCAAAAGGGCCCGGGGCCACTAGCAGGGTCAAACTGCTAGAGGGACTCCATGAGGCACTAGAACAAAGCAAAATTAAAAAAGGGGGGCATGGTCAATTCATGGTGGGAATTTAAAGCAATATTGACCATTTGAGACACCAAAAAAGGGGGCACGCAAAGCAATATCACAGACCAGGAGTGGCTTCTAATGATGAATCTAGGAGAATGAGATCCTTAACTGGGTCAGCTTACAGGACATCTCAGAAGTGTGTGTATAGTGAGTTCATTCCTTTCCTCGGGATAGTGACTAGAGTTACTAATTCAACCGAGTGAGCTACATAAATTGTCTAACACCAAAAGTAACTTGGACATTGCTCCACTGTTAGTTAGGTGTCCATAGCCCCAACGGAGTTATCGCTGCAATCTCATGAATATTGCTCTACTGTCGGCCGGACATCCATAGCCCTGGTAGAGTTACCCGAACACCCATACAGTCGCTTATTTTCAGAATTATTTTACTCTTTGCCTTGATATTTCCCTCAATGTTCATTTCTTTCTTTTTTACCATTCAGTTCGACTGAGTAAGCACTGAAGCCTATAATGGGTTTGAGAATGCAGTGGTCACTAGAGCAGACTTGAGGTTTTCCACTCACTAGGTTGTCATAACAACCATGGCATAGTCATTTAGAAATGATTATTATGTGTTTTGTGCGAGATCCGAGATGTGTGTAAGAAGATCCAACCAAGGGTCAAGTCCTGAGTAGAGTTCAAACAAGGAAATCATTCATGGGCAGCTTTCAAAGATCGATAATTAAGAGTGAATGTTTAGCCGAAGGACACAAAGGATGGACAACAAAGTAAACCACTTGTCGAGCAAGCATGGCCACTGCTAAGGGGTGGGAAACAACTTTTGAAACAAAACTTTCAGGAGGGGGAATACAAAAGAGCAACACAAACAAAACACACGCAAGCCAAAAAGTAAACTACCCTAACCTATGTACAAATATTTACAATGATGAACTCGAACGAGCTCAAGCCTGGAAGTAATGCTTCAGGTGCTTCCCGTTGACTAGAAACGGGATGTTCTCACTAGTTAGGGTCTTTAAGCAGAAGGAATTATCTCCCAAAATCTCAGCTATTTGAAAGGGGCCAAGCCAAAGCTTGTCAAATTTTTGGTGTCCCCCTTTCTTTTCATGGGCCTTGTCCCAATACATGACCAAATCTGCAATCCTAAAGGCTTTAATTTTGGCTCGGCGGTTGAACCATCTCTTAACTAAACCCTAATGTTTGGAAAAAATTTCTATTGCATGGTCTCCAACTTCCTCTAAATGTAAGAGCTCAGCTAAGCGAGCTTCCCTACAATCTCCTCCCTCATAAAAATCATTAATGAACTGAAGAGTAGGAATCTTTAGATGGATGGGAAATATAGGCTCTAGGCCATAAACAAGGTGGAATAGGGAATCGCCAAGGGTGGTCTTGTGGCGAGTGCGATCAACCCAAACGGTGAAACAGAGTTGGGTATGCTAATCCTTGGGGTTCCTATCTAGCAGTTTCTTGATCATAGTAATCAAGTTTTTATTTGTAGACTCGGCAAGGCCATTGCCCTAGGGGTAGTACTTGGATGAGAGCTTAAAGGTAATTCCATAGTCAAATGCCCAACTAGCAAATTTTAATGAAGCAAAAGTCAGTCCATTATCACATACCAAAGCATAAGGACAACCAAAGTGATTGAAAATAAAACTTTCTAAGAAATTGGTAACTACTTAAGTTGTGCATTGCTTACATACTATTGCCTTCGTCCACCTAATACAGTAATCAGTAGCGGTAAGAATGTACCTATTTCCCGCAGATGATGGAGGGCTTACCAGACCAATGAAGTTGAGACTCCATTGCGCAAATGGCCTTACCTCCAACACAGGCTGTAGTGGGATAGCAACATTCTTTTTCCTAGTGGCAGTGGTCTGGCATGTGTGACATGAACGAACATGGCAATGGGCATTCTTGAAGATGGTTGGCCAATAATACCCTGCTCTTAATATCTGATGTGCTGTGGAAGAATTAGAACCATGGCCCGTGTCAAATTTATCATGAAACTCTTTCATGACTCGATCTGCTTCTTCCTTGCCAAGGCATCTTAAATAAATACCTTCATGATTTTTCTTGTAGAGAACGAAACCTTGCAGCATGTAGCCATTTCTTTTCAATCTAAGGGCTCACTTTTGGACTCCTTGTAGGTGCAGTGGACACTTGTAGTTCAACAGATAGTAGACGACGTTTTTGTACCACTCTCTCGGGGAGACATCTTCAAGCTGGTACTGCTGCACAACAAGTTCAAGTCTAGGTTATGTTGTTGTTTCAGCAATTATGTAGGTGAGTGCCTACCCTCTCACCAGTTTCATTGGTTGGATCTCCATGTCATATTCTTGGAGCAAGGTGACCCATTTAGCTCTTCGTTCACCCAATTCATTCTGCATGAGTAGCGTTTTTACTGCTGGGTCAGGGACAATGGCAAACATTTTATTGCATAGGATGTAGTGTTTGAATTTCTTCACTCCTCTGATGAGGGCATATGCCTGTTTTTCAATGTTGTGATATCACAAATCAGCATCCTTGAGGGGAGCACTCATAAAAGTGATCGGATGCTTATTTCCTTCATCATCCTTCTGGGTCAACATGCTAGCACAAGAATGCTCTGAAGCAAATGAGTAGATGTAAAAAGGCTTCAGATAATGTGGACTAACTAACACAGGGGCCTCGGTGATGGCCCGTTTAATTTCTTTGAAAGATTGTTTGGCATCGGGTGTCTATTCAACTTTGGCGTCTTGTTTTAGCATAGCATTGAGAGGTTTAACAATCTCCACGAAACCTGTGATGAATTTCCAGACGAAGCTGATCTTTCCAAAGAAATATTGTAATTCTTTCTTGCTTCCTGGGAGCAGGATTTTGAGTAAGGACTCGATATGTTCGGGGTCTATGGAGATTCCCTGTTCTGACATGATATGCCTAAGCAATATGCTTTCAGTCACTCCAAAAATGTACTTCTTGGGGTTAAGAGAAACCCCAAACTCCCTGCATCTCTGGAATACCTTGCATAAATTAGAGACGTGATCACCCTGCTTTTTAGAAAATATGGTTAAATCATCCATGTAAATGATTATGCATTTGCTAATCAGGTCTTTGAAGGTGATATCCATGGCGCGTTGAAAGGTGGCACTGGCATTGATGAGCCCAAAAGGAATTCTTCATATTGTACCATTACCTCGTTGTACCCAGAGTATCCATCAAGGAAGTACATCATCTAGGAGTCGTTGATGATCTGTAGCACCTCATCTAGTGAAGGTACTCGATAGTTGTCTTTCTCCGACGCGCAGTTTAGATTGTGAAAATCTACACACAATCTAATCTCCCCATTCTTTTTTCTAACCGGGACCAAGTTGGCTACCCATGTGGAATGCTTAACCGAAAATTTTTTTCATGCCGAGAGCAACTTTTGCACCTCTTTGGAAACAACAGGTTCCAGCAAGGCATTGATATGGCGTTGCCGCTGGCGGAATGGCCTCACTTCCATCTTAAGAGGGATGGTGTGTGTAATGATAGAAGTGTCATATGTTTTTAAATCTTCATAGCTTCATGCCACCACATCATGGTACCTTCGCAATGCATCTTTGATTCACTTCTTTTCATCTGGCGTGCACACCTTGCCGATAAAAATATTTTTGATCTCCTCAGCTGTCCCAAGGTTGTGAGCATCGCACTGGTTGCTTATGGCCTCCTTTTTCATTTGTTGATTCTGGTCTCTGATCTGGTCCAAGTTAAATATGCATTCCAACTGAACCATGCCTCTGGGGATCGTGTTGGTTTTTAGTTTTATAACACCCTCTATGTCTAGTTCGGCTTTCTGTGGGTCAACTTCATCAATTATTTGAGCTGCAAAGACATTGAAACTTGTGATGAATTGAAGAATATGTTTGTCATCATTGAGGACTTGCAAGTGGGTAACATTATCTGGGACCGATGGCGTGGATGTCAACTCAACAGTGAATTTCTTGAGCCTGGATAGAGAGAGGGGTTGTAGAGTGTTGGCTGCTTGAGCCAAGGCATCAGATGTACGATTCTGAGCATGAGGGATCAACTGTATATTGAATGCATCTAAGCCCTCCAAGAGATCCCAAACCCTATGCCTATAGTTTGTAAGTCTCCGATCATAACAAGAATACAACTTCCTAACCTATTTAGTCATGAGCTCGGAATCCACAAAAACTTGCAACATTTTTACATTTTTCTTCAAGGCCATGAGAAGGCCAGGGACTAAGGCCTCATATTCTTCTACGTTATTGGTACAATAGAACTATAATCTGTGGGCAGCTACAAATGTCTTACCCATTGGGCTGATGAGTTCGAACCCAGCTCTAGCTCCTTGCTTGGACTTGGATCCATCAAATCAGAGTGCCCAAGATGTGGAGGGTTCTTTATCTTCAGGTCTGATTAAGCTTTTGTTCTCTTTTAGGTAGGTGGTTGGCCTTGTGACCTTAGGGGAATTTTCTGGTTCGATGTATTGATCAACAGGTGGTTCTGCTGGTGCCTCCTTTGGCATTTCTATATAAGGAGTAGTTGATTTTTTAACATGTGCAACTGCAGCTTGGCACAAGCAACGAACAAACTAGGAGTGGGCAGCATTGTGAACCCTGCGCTAGTTTGGTAGCAAGAGATCCTATAATTTCATTCAAGCCCCTAGACTGAGTTGATCCATTGGGAATTTTTCCATGAATTCTTGGACACCACTAACTAGTCCCTAGTTGGCATCCTTATCAGGCTCATCATTGGCTTCTATCGATATTTTTGTGTCTAGGGGCATTCGTGTAGAATCGGTTAAGGACTACACAACACTAGTAACACTTCATCTGCACATCCTTCCTAAAGCTCAACCTCATTTTGGTAGGCAAAAGGGTGGTAACTCCCCAAGTCAGTCTCGGAAAATAACACCTCATTAATATTATTGTACTCTGTGATCATGTATTTCATACGGGGTTCACGGTCGATACAGATTTGGTTTGGTAGCCCCTTCCATGGTAGCCACATGTGAGAAAGGTCTGTGGCGGTATATCCATTCAGTGCCTTGGTGAATTCCCTTCCCAGGATGATTGCATATGCATTGAGAATATTTTCCACTTGAATATCAATGACTTGTTGTATCTGCAGGTCTGTGGCAATCTAGATCAGGATACGGTTTATTTCTCCCATAATGTTGATATCTATTTTGTCCAGCTGGGTCACCTTTCTTCTTGAAGGCGTGGGAGTGATGCCAAGAGCCTTGCATACTGCCAAGGGTATGACATTGGCAGACACTCCTGAATCAAGCAGGCAGTTATGTAGGTTCTTCCCAAAGATCTTAATGGTGCTTAAGAAAGTGGGAGTTTCCGGTCTCCCTTCGAAGATGCCCGTAGGCGTGTCCATCTGAGCAACCTAACCTTTGTTCTTGTCACTGCCCATATCCCTAGTTTGCCGAAACGGCTGGTCCTTGGGAGGTTGCCTATTGGTCCGCTCTGACTCCCTTTCAATTTATTTACTTGTAGACTGATTCACCGGAACATCCTTCCTTTTCCTGGTATTATCCTGTATCTCCAATTCCTTCCTAGGCTCTTCAAAGGTCACTTTTTTGGCTGATGTTTCTGGAGTCATACTGGACAATGGAGTCCCATTAAGAACCCTAAAGAAGGCATGTCTTATAGTGGGACTTTGAGTAATTCGAAGGCTGATAAGTTGATTTTTACCTTCTTGAACTCTTCTGCTACATATTCAACCATTTGCTCAATTTCCAAACTAAAAGCTTGGCCTATGACAGAACTAGGAGGTTGGGCCTTCGTTTGACTAGATAGATTTTGGGATTAGCCTTAAGGCTGATTTTGTGACTGGTTTTTGAGGTCCATTCTTGTTGAGGTATTGGGTAGGTATATGGAGAAGTCCAGGGTTATTGCTGGCATTAAGATCAGGAGGGGTGGTGAAATTGTTTGGTGGGGTAGAAGTTGTAAAGGGTCCACCCGCCTACCTATTCCTAAGGAAGTAGGGAGTCGACCTTTAATGGAACATGTGAACCTCATCTACAAATGTCTCTTCTTCATCTACCAGACCATTATCTACTGAATTAAAGAGCTGAGCCAAAGTTTTCTCATTACTTACCTCTTGTACTTTTTCACCCTTGACAGGAGCAGGCTCGACTTTGGGCTCGTTGTGGTCATGTTGCGAAAATGGTGCTTGATTGACCATGAGATAGGAGGAATCATGTGGCTTAGACGGGATGATGTCCCTACAGCTAGCATTATCGAATGCATTTTGTACCTCCACTTGGAATATTTCAGTAGATGTCTAGAACTCGGGACAATCCAACTCGGAAAGTCTGCTAGTTTTATGAATTCAACACCATCCAGACAAGGCTGCTTTGGTAAGGTATACTCTGCTGGTCATTTTTTCCTTGCTTGTCGATTGATCAAAAGTCATAGGGACACCTCCATTATTGGGCCTAGTGTTCCATGTGTGATTCTACCTCTAAGAAAGTCTCCTTTCTACATTCTGATTGGCGTTTTGCCCCCTATCATAGTTCTGCCCATAGGAAGTGCTTGCTTCTCGATTATCCCTACTGTCCCTATTGTCTTGGTTGTCCTAGTTAAGATTGGCCTAGAAATTATGCTAGGAGGCCTGTAGCTGATTATTCTAGTTCTTTAGGTGCGTCATTTCTGTGGACATTTTCTTGATCATTTCTGTTAGTTCCTCTATCTTGTCTTTCTTGGTCTCGTTTCTAGGCGACGTCGTTGGATTTTAGAGAAAAGTGGGTAGGGCTACCAACTGATTCTGATAAGCTAGAGGAAACTTTAGTCCTGATAGGTACAATGGTGCCTAGGGATGCTGGGAATACACTTGATGTTGTGGAGTAGCTTGATAATAGTATACTACTGCTAGGGCTGCAAATAGGAAGGCACGAGAGGTGCATAATTCAATGGCTGCCTTGGGTGTGGTACCATGGGTAACTAAGGTACTTGATTCATTAGAGGGGTTTGATGAGCGAATACCTGATTAAGCCCCTGAATCTTCATCGGGTGAGCTACCAGCCCCAAAGAAGGTAGCGGGCCAGAGATATTCTGCCCCAAGTCTGCACTTGCAACAACAACCTCTTTATAGGCTACCACCAACGAAGCAGGCAGTGGTTGCATCCTTTTTACCAAAGCTAAAGTGAGGTTGTCCAATGCCACATTGTAGACTAGGAGAGTCGTGAAATCATTATGAAGGTACAAACCCTGAAGCCTTGTGTAGGCCTGATGAAATCAATCATTGAAGGAGCCAATAGGTTCATTGACTTCCCTTCTGACAGACATGAACTACTGGTAAAGCTCCAAAGGGCTGATAGGGATCTTGTATTTTCGCAGGAAGACATTCTTCATTAGAGTCCATGAGGTAATGGATCCCCTTGGCAGATTGATGTACCAATAGAAAGCTTCTTCCCCCAACGAATGCGGAAAAAGGCATCATGCAACGTCCTCGTGGTCAACTTGCATTTCAGTAATCGCTGTCTCAAATATTTTGATATGCTCCTCAGCTATTCTTTGTAGGTCGTGCGGGTGGAACTTCTAACAAAAGCCCTTTAGATTCTTGGGCATATCATTGTAGGCAGCGAAATGTATCGGTGAAGGGTTATGTGCTAACCAAGCCATGGAGGGTGGCAGAGGTGGTATCTACTATTGGAAAAAGGAAATTTGGGGCTATATCTGCAATACAACAACAATTCGATATTGCACTTGAGCTGCGGCTGACTGGACTGTGCCTTGGGCTGGAAGGGCCAGGAGAGGAACAATCCCCTGGCTGCTAGAGATAGGAGGTGCAAAGGTAGTTTGAGATGGTTGGGTGGAAGATGAAAGCCAGCCAAATGAAGGTGAAGGTGGAATAGAGGGGGATGGAATGGAGGAGGAGGAAGAGGCAATGCTACTTCCTTTAGCTCACTTTTCCCTCGTAGGAGGCTGTAATTCTCCAAATTCTCCCTTGTTTGGTGTCGACCGTAGAACTCTTTGAAATCTTTCCGAGGAGAATGATCCAGTTCGATCCAGATCACTTTTAACCCTTAACCTAGTATTTCTACCATCAAGCCCTCCTTCTAGCGCCAGTTCTGTTGATGTGTTTTTTATGCACTTTTCAACACAGGCAGTGTGTAGGTGCGCTACCTCTCTTGAAAGGCAATATTCCACAATCAGATTGCAGAACACAATCCCAAGGTCTCTAATGTTAGATATTGACAGTACTTGGAATATCTCAGTTATTTTATGCAATTTGGTGGAATCACAAGGCGGTCTTATGGATGGCTTATAAAGCATGGAAGTTGGATTTTGAAATGGAGTTCTTAAGATGGAAAGATCTTATGTGTTGGCTGTAGGTTCAAACAGCAGTATTGGACTCCATTTTGTTGTTGGATTTGGCTTTACAATATGCAATGAACCTTAGTATAGATTAGCTATAAAAAAAGAAAAAAAAAGGCAGGAAAGAGGGAAAGTTTCTAAGTCTACAACTAACTGTGAATAGTGACAATGGAGTTCCTGCAATGGACAACTTCTCAAAATAATATCCCACTTAACCAGGGATTTCACAGTATCATGCAAATTGTGCTATCTTCTAAGGTCTACAGATACTTTGTCCTTTATTACCAGTGTATATGAATGAATCAAAGATAAATGTTTTGGAGCAGCTTTTGAATTCAAGTCCAGGCTAACTTTGCACAACTATCTAGCATCAGCAAACAACAAAAAGTATGGACAAAGAAGTCATCAACATTGCAGGAATTTTCATAATTACTTAACAACATTCCTAAAATCTATCCAAAGAAAGAAGACAGCTAACTAAAAAAGTAGTAAAACCCAAGTCAAACATTTAACATTAGAGATTGAATCAATTAACATGAGAGAAACTAAGAAAATACACCAAGTCAATGCCTTTTCCTTATAAATTTCTGCAGCATGTCTTTACAACAACTCAACTCTCTTTGCAAACGAGAGAAGAGCTCTATTTATAGTGTCCAAAAGATTCGATGAATGGCCAAGA
Organism: Sequoia sempervirens; assembly: GCA_007258455.2. Classification (NCBI taxonomy): domain Eukaryota; kingdom Viridiplantae; phylum Streptophyta; class Pinopsida; order Cupressales; family Cupressaceae; genus Sequoia; species Sequoia sempervirens. Next base: position 980,151,502 of record VDFB02281492.1, read on the forward strand.
TTAATTCCTATTGTGTGGCTAAGATTCATTACAAAATAGGGTTTCACCTACCCCCAATATATCACAATTTAAAAAATAGATTTTGTCTTTACCCTATTTTGTCCTCTTGTTGACGGCACTGTAGCTCTTTTTTCATTTAGCCAATTGTTGTTTTCACTATAGCTACTCTTCAAGAAGTTCTTCATTTTTGGCAGGGCTGTCCTCCTACCCCTTGGAAGCTGTGTATTCTATGAACTTAAGGATGACTACTTGGAGCTTGTCTATTTTGATGATTTCATATCTCAGTGCCTGGTAGCTCCATTCCTTTGCATTATCCTCCAACCACTTCCAATCTTCATCGTATTTTGAGCCTTGATCTCTGAACAATTCTAATTGATCAAAGGTGTGGGTGGTGAAACTCAGGAATTCCATTGTGATTTCACCAGCCATCCCATCCTTCATCTTCTCCTGGAAGTAGGGTTTTATCTTTTCTAGATCCATTTGTATAGTAGGCATGTCGTAATCCATCATCAACTTAAGGTATCGAGCACATTCTACCCTGATCTCTTTGATCCATTCAATGTCTAGATCCACCTTGCTCATGATTTGCTCCAACCTCTCCTTCCGGTTGTCAAAGTCTCTGCGCCACACATCCATCAGCCAATGATTATCTTTCTTAAATGCAAGCTCCTTCCCCCACGTGGCTTCTAGCAACCGAAGGATAGCCTTGATCCTTGGAAAGGTGGAGTCGTAGGTCATGGGGAAATCGGTGCAGAGCTTCTTTGTGCTCTCTAGAGACTACATCAGGTCCAAGAAATTGTTGGCTATTCCCACAACCCGGCTAATTCCCATGTTTCTGATGTATGAAACTCATCAGAACTAGTCCTCTGTGGTCTTCTCCAAGTTCTTTCCTCTTTCCATTTTATTGGTCAACTCCTTGGATAGTAGCTGAGGTGCGGCCATGGATGTGGTAGGCAGGTCATCTACTAAAGAGCATTGTTGTATGTAATCTGTTAAGGCCACTACTTGTGCCTTAAGCTAATCCTTCGAGATCTTATCCTATTTTATTAGGTGCACCACTATAGCCATTGACTCCTCAAGGTGCTCAACTTTCTACTCTTTGGTGGTGGTTCCCAAGTCGATGGCAGAGATGTTATAACTCACCCAAGTTTGGCCAATCGTAGGCATTGTAATTTGGGCTGCTCGAGACTCGGAAGCATCCATCGTTACCATATATTAGACCTTGGGCTTCTTCTCCTTCTTCATCATGATTTGGGCTCGAGCCAAGATGGCCTCCAACCTTGCCCTTGGGTCCCTCAGCATAGGGGTTTTTCTTCTGAGTTGCTTCTCCAACCACTCGGGCATAGTAGATTTCCCTTTGGGTGAATCATGGTCACCCTCGCCTTTCTTAGTTAAGGCCAAGATTTCTACTCCTTTTCCCTGTGGGGATTTACCTTTCTTTCTGGCAGCATCTTCATCCTCCTCATCAGAGTCATGGACGAATACGAGGCATTTGATATCCCAGTGGATGGTTGTTGAGTGGGACTTTCTTTCCTTGCTGTTTGTCCTTCCTTCTTTTCCTCAGTACACCCAGCCTCGGGACTTCTGACAACATGGGTTTCACCCTCAGTTAAATCCCTCTACTACTGTTCCTCTGGTGGCAGCCTTTCTTCATCATGGGGTAACCCCTCTGCCTCTGCCCCAATGTCTTTCAGCTGTTGTGCCATTTCCTCCTCAAGGTCATCATCAAAGGTTTGAATGATTTCCTTAGCACCCGAGCCATCTTCTTCGTCCCCATTCTCGGAAGAGCCCATTTCTTCCTCCTCATAAGCCACCCTGTCGATGGTTCGGTGTTTGTACTTTGGGTGCTCATGGTATTCATCAACCTCCTCCTCAACAGGCTTTGAGGCCTCCTACTCTTGCTCCTCTCACTCCTTTGAGATTAGCATGGTGGCCTCCATAGCTGGAGGACCTATCGGTGGTTGTGAAGGTTCATCAGTAGCAAGGACTTGCGCAAGGGCCGCTTGGAGAGTCAGATCCATCAAGATCTAGGAGAGCTTAGGAGGAAGGTTTTGCATGTGCCTTGAAAGAGCCTCAGGCATAGTGGTAGTGGGAATAGGCACCGTTATTGTTGTCAGAGGGAGTGATGTGATTGGTGACATGGTAGCAGAGGAAGGCAGAGTAGTCATAATGGAAGAGGAGTCAATAACTATCATGGACTTAGCCGGAGGTAAAGGGGCAAGATGGACAGAAATGTCCACTGCTAGTGGAGATGCAGTGACCATAGCCAGGGAGGTGGGTGGAGCAACATGAGGGGCAGGAAGAGCAAAGAGAGGCTCCAATTGATCTATACCCTCTACTTCCTTCTCCTGGGTTGAAGGTTGTTCCGTAGTACTCCTTGTTTGCTTGAGCCTTTTGGGAGGTGAGCCTCCTACTTCTTTCCTTTCATAGACCCTATGGTCTGGAGATTGCTCAATTTCTGTTCCTTTTCTTTTCTTGGACCTGGTGACTGGAGGATACTTAGATGTCCCGCCAGTTGATGCCATGGTAGCAATATCCTCTATGGCACTTGGCTCACTTTTAAGCCCTTCATAAGTCAAGACTACTCCTTGTCACTTTAAATGAGCCACTCGCCCCTCGATCCGCTCCTTGGTACGGGTCAAGATTGGTTGGGTTATGGTGTCTAGGTCATCGACCTCCTGTTCATCCCAGTCAATTGATGGTATTGGAAAATTGGCGACCGCAGGGTACCTGGGATGCATTATGGTAGCCTCATCCTCCTCGACTTGGTCTAGTATGGGGAATGGTTGCACCCTTCTTGCAAACTATATAGTCATTCGCATGTAGTGCCTTGCGCGCACTTCCTTATCATCCTGGCAATCAACCCAGAAATCCTCAATGTGGTGAAGATGGGCATATGCTGGCCCCAATGCTTTCCTGATGTGGCCATGTGGGTCCATCTGCGGGTGAGCAGTGTGTAGGTAGGAGTGGTAATCCTTCAATTATTTTTTGAAGTTACGAGCACACTGCAAAGTTTTTAGTCGGTACATGCCCTGGCCAAGGGTCACGGGATAGGAGATCCCCGCTATATGTTTGCTGCTAAAGATTGCCTTTAGGTGTTGGAGTTGACGAGAAAGCTCCAGGAGGATGATTCGGTCGTTGGGGTATTGGGGTAGCCTATTTGGCCTTTCAGTGAAGCCCTGGGCACGAATGTATATAAAGTTTGGATATTGGATGTACAGAAAGGCATACTGCTTCAATAATGCCCTGGCACTGTGGGAGACCCTCCTCTCAAAGTCTTTGGCAATCATTCTAATAATATGGCCGGTGTAGGCGTCGTTTACCTTGTAGTAATCCTGTTTGAAGTTTCAGTATTGGAGCTATGGATACCCATCATAGGCCTTGAGTTTTCACCCCTGCTCTTGATCAAGTGCCACAAATAACCCATTGTACTATCTCTAATCTGCCATGGAATAGACAAGGTATGAAGTCATATAAAATTTGGATCTCTTCTTAACATTGACAAACTGCTCGTGGAAGCAGTTGCTTATGATTCCTCCCTAGTAGAATGAAGCCTTTGTTGTGACATCCTCATTTCCACGCAGGATCTACCCAATGAAATATAACATCCATTCTTGAAAGTAGGTGGCCAAAGGAAGACCCATAACCCTGCTAAACATGGTCACGAAGTCGTGGTAATCCTCATGAAAATCACTGCGGAAGAGTTCTTGAGGAACATTTGAAACGCTGCCTCGCCTTTCTTTGAGCCAATATAGATTGATTGACTTCTTACAACCTCCTGGATTATCATCCCGGGCCACCTGACATTCTTCTATGGTGGGGACCTCCATCTCCTAGAATGTGGGAATATGGAAGGTCTTGGTGATCCCCTCAGGCGACATGTCGACAAGAATGTTGCCCTCTTTATCAATGACCATTCTTGTTTCGGTCTGATATGCCTCCTGACAAGCCATGACCAACTTGGGTGCCATGAGGGATGGAGGAAATCCAGTAGCCTTTGCTATTCCACTTTGTCTTATTAATCTTACTTTCTTTGTCATTGGGTTGACCCTGACCCTTTGCATGAATTCATCGATGTCAACTTGGCCTATGTTGGTGTTCATGATCTCCTTCCAATTTGTGGTGACTTTTGAGTGGAGAGGCTCACCCTAGAATTGGTACTTCATCTGGTCCTTGTCTTCCTTCCCTCAAGGGGTCCTTCCTGACTTCTTCCCCTTGTCCTTTTCAGTGGATGCCCCTGAAGGTCCTACACCCGATTCCATATATTCTACAAGCAAGGGAAAACTCATCACCATAGAACATCAAAAGCATTCATGTTAGTCAGCACCTTGTAAAAAACATTTATTTCAAATAGTCAATCAAGCATAACATGACCTTTATCCCTAGATGTTATTGATCTTTTGATTAAGGACATCTAGACAATTCGGGCCAAGAGGGCCGGACTTCCCTGGTAGGAATGCTGTTTGGAAGGGAAAACACTGCAGAAGGCTCCCAGAGACCCTCTTCGGTTAAATTTTAGTATTTCAAGAGGTTCACGATGGAGAGGACCTAAATTAAGCACGTGGGTTGAAGATGGATTTCAGATTTGGTCTCATTTGGATCGATTTAAGAGAACTCAGAAGTCTCAGGCTGGGGAGCCATCGGGAGATATCAGTTTGGAACGATAGACATTAAATGAAAATCTAGAGACGGAACTCTAGGGTTCAGGGTCTGATGGGCTAAAGGGTAGCTGGTAGTATGTCATTTTACTTCTAAGGGTTCGGGTAGATGACACCGGGAAGGCATTCAAACTTCGCCATTTGGGATGGCAAACGTCGGACAGAAGTCCGAAAGGGGCAGCTTGTCAGCAATGGCCTGACGGTGCAAGATTTGGTTTCGAGTTCGGTGGTGATCTGTTGGGTGGAGCCTAGAGGTAAGAGGGGTGAGCGAGATTTTCTCATTCACAATGATGAGCGAGGACAGGAGTCCCGGGCTATGAGGCCTGATGCAGATTAAGGCATTCAGAGTTTAAGTGAGATCCCACGGCGAATAGCTGTTTAGACTCTAGCGGTCAGAAGGATGCCCAGGAAGGGGGTCGGCAAAAGGTTACGGTGAAGTGTGAAGTCACCTCGACAACGGACGAAAGGGTGAAAACTGGAACCTGGAGGGGCGGAGAAAGTTCATCATGAGGACAGTAGAAAATGAGGCATGGAAACCTAGCGACCAGAGCCCAGAGCCGATAAGGATCTTATGAGTTTAAATCACCTGGCAGCAACAAATAGGAAGGCAGAGTCTACAGGGTGGGATGCCAGGCGAGATTTGCCATGGAGGACGGCAACGCACACATGGAACCCCAGAAGCAGAACTTTGGGGTCCCAAGTCTGAGAGACCCAAAGATCATTCGTTAAACTTGAAACGCCTGTGGTGAGGAGAAGGGCAGGATCCGACAGACGAGAGGCAGGGGAAGAGTTTGCAGTTTGACACGACGACATCCATGGTGACTTCCAAATGGGGAAGTCTGAAGGGGCGGGCCCGAAAGGTGAATTTTTTGTGAGAAGGAAAGTTGATAGTTTGGTTCAGATGGCGAAGACAGGCCCCAGGGCCGAAGGATAGGATTTCTCTGCGGGAAGAATGACCGCAGTGAGGCAATTTTCTAAATCAGTCGCGAGGGTATCCTAGGAGGTTTCTCAAATTTTCAACACATGGGTTTTGTGCGCGATCTCATGTTTTCCTACTTTATGCCCTCTTGATGATTATTATTTCATTTAAATCCTTAGAAATCACCAAAATAATGCTCGGGAGGGCGAATGGAAAACCAACCTCAAAGATGCGATGTGGGGAGATGTGGGATCCACATATGATTGATGAAATGATGTTGAGGGTGATGAACATGATGGTGCCAAAGACGGACGACTCCTCTAGCTAGTTTCCAATCGCTCTGTAATTCTGTCAAATGATAATGACGAGTTGGAGTGGGTATTTTATACCCCTAATCACCATCGATACTTGTATTCAATGTAGGTACGACAAGAGAAAATTTTGGTGAGTTTGAAAATCGGTGACAGTGACAGGAGATCTGGGGCCCGATAGCCAAGGAGGCGCAAGATGGCAGCCATTACGAATGTTTTGGGTCAGTTGGGAGGGCAGCAGCAAAGAGCGATCTGGGGCCCAGAGGGCAGAGTTGCGTCAAAGATCCGCCATCAGGGATAGCAGAACCATCACAGAATTTTGGACTCAGAATTTCGGATGGTCGGGCCTGGAGCACCCGATAGTAGTTTGGGTCTCCCGCATATTTCAGTTGGCAAACACGGTGGCGGGACCCCATAGGCGAGACACCGCCAAAGGTTCTTCGTCAAGCGATGACGAAGCATGGTTGGAACCCTAGAAGTAGAACTCTGGGGTTCAGGGTCCGGAGGGCAGGACGCCGACGGAGATTTTCAACAAGATTTAGTAAACGGTGAATGGGGAATCAGACCCCGAGGTCCGAGAGGACGCAGAGTGGACACCGCCAGGAATGATGGGTTCAGCGGGGAAACTCGACAAGGGAATCCCAAACAGCCGGGCCCGAAAGGGCCCGGGGGTGCTGGCAAGGTCAAACTGCCAGAGGGACTTTGTGAGGCACCAGAACACAGCAAAATTAAAAAAGGGGGGGCATGGTCAATTCACGGTGGGACTTTAAGGCAATATTGACCATCCAAGACACCAAAAACGTGGGCATGCAAAATGAGGTAGCGACAAAATTACCCAACAAGGCAAAATAAAAGAGGGTCCCCATTCCGAATGGGGCGTGTGTGCTGAGGGCACAATAGATCTCATTCTTGCAACATTTAGTTGTGAAACATAGATTTTAGGACCTGAAATGCTTGCTCTCTTCCTAAGTTTTTCACCTAGAAAGAGGGAGATTTAGATCCTAAAATGCTAGATGTTCATTCAAATAAGGAAAAATGTGATGTTTTATGATGTAAACTATTTGAAATTATTTAAAATCAATGAAAAATTAAGATTTATGCTTTGTTTGAAAACATAGTGTGATATGGAGAAAATATGAAATATGAAGAAATAGAAAGAAATATGCAAAACAAAAAGTACAAGGTCAAATTTGAGTGCACCTAGATGGTGTGTGAGCTTTCTATAATGTCTACAATGTTGATGAAAATTTCTAATTTTTCATAATGGGACTCATTCGCCAAGGGTAGCGAATCAATCCTATTGTTGAAAAAGTGTCAAGAACTAATTTCATACAAAATTCATATTTCCAGACTTCAAGTAGGACTCATTCACCAATGGTGGTGAATTAATCCTCCCCAAGTTTTCTAAAAATTCAAAGGTCAACACTACTACTCTAGATCTAGAAATGACTAAATAACAACTTGTCAGGATCAATTCTACTGAAAATGGGCTGAAAGTCACTCAAATTGCTTGAATAGATGATGAATTGATTTGAAGAGCCTAGTTGACTTGAAATCCACTTTTCAAAACCTTTGAACCTGCCAAATCTACAACACAAAGGCTACAAAGACACATGAAAAGGGGAAAAATGTTAGGGGATTAGTGAATAGGGGTTTGCCCTAGTCGAACCCCACTTTAGTAATTAAACCCAATTGAAATCAATGACATGCAAGAGGAATCATAAATGAATAACATGAAAGTATTACAAAATTACCACATCCTTCATTATGAAAATATGAAGTGATGTCAAAAGGTTGCTCCAAAGTGCTTGAAAGTGCTTGAATTGAAGATGCAAAATGCTTGAGGGCTTGAATTATGAATGCTTGAGTGAATGAGTGATTACCTAAATTAGGAGATGTAAAATGAGGTGAAAAATGTCTATTTATGCAAATATTTTTCCTTAGTATCCATTCATACCTCATCATAGGCCGACATGAAGTGAAATTTTAGTTAAATCCCAAAATAAATTTGAAATATTTTAAATTTGGGGCCAAGGGGGACTCATTCACCACCCTTGGCAAATGAGTCCCACTTGGGACCCAAAACCAAGTGTCGGGGAAAATGTCATATTTAATATTTTTTTCAGGATCAAACCCAAAATTACACTTAATATAAGCATACAAGGGCATGAAAAGATAAAATAAAGCATGAGAAGGGTGTAAATAGGGAAAATATTCCTCGAAAAGTGTGAAATCTAGTTACAAGACTTTACAACACTTCAAAATAGGACTTGTTGATGTATGAAAAGGTGATTTTTAGGTGAATTGCTTTAAATGGAGTCTAGAAAAATGTAGAAATGTCTTACAAAAACTTCACAACACTTTCACAATACATTTTTCATTGAATTTTAGCACCAAAATAAGCATTTTCAATCCAAGATACATCATAAAATTAAAGCAACATAGCTCCAACACTATGAAACAAGGCTTAAAAGACTATGAAAATGGGAAAGTTCAATTTTTCTATGGTACAAGTTGCTGCAGGATGTCCTTGGTCATTACATTTATTATTTACCCTAAATCAATCAAAACATTTTTTACTTAGATCTCATTTATAACAAGTACTACCACAAGACTACCTGGGTCATTATAATTGGGGATAGTTACTTTTCCTAGCATGATGTTGGTTAGCTATCCCACCACATGAACTGTAGTTGGCGATTTCTTTTTCCTACCTGGCTTCTTGAGGCATGCTTCCTTGATTTCCCTGTTGTAGATTGGAACATCCTCTATGGCCTGAAATAGAGGCATCTAGACACATATATGCCTTAGTTGATCCAAGATATCAAAAGTTGTATCGTCCTTTTCTTCCTTCTTCTTGGAAACTTCTAATCTCTAATGAAATGAAGGTTCTTGTTCAGTCTACTTGACTTGGATTGGTTTAGGATTTTTAGTTACACTTTTTTGAATGAGATCATTTAGAGGTTCCTCCTCCTCTTCCATAGGAAGCTCAGTGATAATGGGCTTGGAAGGAGTTAGTAGACTAGTTCCTGAACATAAGTGGATGTCACTTACACTCACAACATATGCAGGGAATTGATTTGATTCAGTAGAGTATGCAGGCTACTATTGTGGTTTGTCATTTGGATTGGGTGTGGGCTGAGCTAGTAGTTGAGTAGGTTTAGGTGCATTTGAACTTTGATTAGTAGGTGGATGCATTATAGCAGGTTGCTTAAGCTGAGAAGGTGGCTACATGTAATTGGTTGGCTAGGCAGGCCATTGTTGTACTCCCCTCTATTCATTTGTTTGTTGCCAATTTTTTAAAGCTGGCTACCAATTCCCTTCAAATTGTTATCAATTCCTCTAAGATTGATGCCACTGGGGTGGAGAATTTTGATGATTGGGACAAGAATTTGGAGGGTTACTTCAAGGTTGTGGTTGATATCCTCCATAAATGGATGGATATGGGGGCTACCATTGGTTACCAGATGAATAGAAATTAAAATATGGCCCAACATAAGATAGTGGATCCAGTGGCATACCTTGTGTTGGATCCCAAGGCTTCCTTTGTGCAACATAGTAGACTTGGTCTTCTTCAATCTAGATTGGTTTGAACTTAGGTGGAGTCTTCTTTCTTTCAAGATTAGCTACCATCTTACATTTGCAGTCCCTCTTCTTTTTCCTGTAGTAGGGGCAATACTCTGTCAATAGTTCCTTTGCCTCCTCTTGCTTCTTCTTGGCTTGAAATGTATCTAGCTGAGTAGCTAGATTATTTATAATGTCTTGCTTGAAGTTTTCCAGCAAATGAATAATCTCCATTCTTGAAATTTCACTAGTAGTTGACTTACCCATAGAAGATAGGTAAGCTCTCCCTTTCATTGAAGCTTCCATAGAGTAATTCTAGAATATTTTCTTGATATCTTCCCAAGGTACTTGGGAGATATCTCCTCCTCCCATGAGGTCCAAGGCATCAGTGCAACTATCATTGATTCCTCTAAGGAAAATCAACTTTGGTGAGTCTTCATTGAGTGTATGGTGTGGAGAATTTTGTAGGAAAATAAAAACCTTGCAATATAATTTTCTAGGCTATCATCCTCCTTTTGTTGCATCCTGAAAGTGTCTCCTCCTCTCATGTCATTGTCCTTGCAATGTTCTTTGTATTTATCAAGGAATTTTGTCTTCATGTCTTCTCAAGTTTCCATAGTATCTCTTTCTAGGCTTATGAACCATCTTAATGCAACCTCTTTTAGAGTGGTAGGAAATAGTTTAATCCTATGGGAATCAGTGGTATAATCATAACTCCTCCAGAGTATGTCAAACTCAAACAAAAAGGTATCAAGATCTTCTATGAAAAGTCCATAAAACTTGGGGAGTGCTAAAGTAGGGATGTTCTTGACATTGTCAACTTCATTTTGATGGGAAATGGGGAAAGGGAAAGCTAGTTGGTTAGGTCTATTCCTATTTGCACCACCCATTCCTGCTTGATGTAGTTCCAAGGAAAAAGGATTCTCAAGATAATTTTGGTCTTTAGAGGAGAATTAAGAGCTAGTCAATTCAAGAAATGCATCAACAAAGGGGTGTGGATCTTCTTCTTCTTCTTTTGCCAGGTTTTGATATTCAACTAGCTAGAATGGATTAAGATTGTTAGGAAGAAATCTCCCATAAGCATTCCTTCTCCTTCCTCTATGCATGCAGTATCACTCACTATCAACAAAATCACACAAAGAATTGGTGATGAATAAGGGGGGTGAGTACTTCCTAAGTTAGGATATACTTGGAAAAAATTCCAAAAACACTGCAACAAGAAAAACTACCAATGACTCCAAAGAACTCCCTAGTTTTACACCATCCCCAACAATGACACCAAAAAACATTGGCCTCCTATAATGATTTAATAACTAAACCCTTACAACCATGATTCAAATATTGGAAATCTAAAATGAATAGCGATTTCAATCATCATGAAATTACATTTAACTTGTCAATCAAGGAATGTGAACTTGAAATGGGTTAGCATAGTATGTGCACTAGAGACCCAAAGTAGCCATTTTCATTCTACAGCTAAGAAACACACAATGCTAAAAGTAAATTGGTTAGAAGGGAATACCATAAATTCCAATCATCAAACAACAACTACATAAAACTGGAATACATAATAGAAATGAAAATATAAGTAATAAACATGGCACTACTCTGTTTTCTTTGGCTATAGGAACAATCATAGAATGGAATTCTAGTGGTTGTAGGAATAGGTAGTGCCAAATTTCTAACTAGTTACTAAACAACAAGTAGTAATAAACTAATACTAAATTAAAAGGATAGATTTCTCACCAAGTGGTCTTGCTTGGATATGTATCCTCTAAAACTAATGAGAACTCAAATGCTCAAACTTAGAACTTTATCTTATTCACTATAAATCATGAGTACAAAAGAGTAATGTATTTGTATTACTAAAAACTTGAGAACTCTACAAGTACAATATCAAATTGTGCAACCTCCAAAGAAGGAGCATCAGATATTTATTTATTATATCAACTAAATAAGGTAGTAAACTCCACAACCAAGAAGATGCCATTTAAGGGAAACAAACAAAGTGGAGTTGCAATGGTTATGTGTGCATGGAATCTGGTCAAACATACAGGTCCAAACACACATCTAGCACAACATTAACACCTGCATCTACTCAACCAACATTAAAGTCCACTACAAGGTAGTTACATTCAGTTTTCATGAGGAATATTCTATCATCGACCTCTTTTTACCTTTGAGCGATTCCTTTGTTGGATGTTACGATGCATGCCTAGTTGGCGGTTGCTTTCTCAACTTAGCATCTTTAAATTAAATCTGCATGGCAATTTCAGTATGCACAATAACTACATATCTATAACCATCTTAAGGAACATTCATTAACCACAAGAAAAATCAATATAGATAATCCAAATAGTATGGCAATGCCATTAAAACTTGCAGAAATAGGATCATGCCCAATGTCTATGGTTTGAGGGAAACATTATGAAAATATCAATATTTAACATCAAGGTCCATGACAACTGCCAACAAATAAACTATATATTCTACCCAAAGTTGGACAAAAAAATAGGCTCATCATTGGGATCTCAAAAAATTCTTGCAAAACAACTTAAAATTGTTTGTCTAATGGGGGGGTTTTCCTTAGTCAAACCCCTAGTTGGGTAATTAAACCTTGAATGGAGAAAAATCTGCATAAAACCCTAGCCTTAGACGTGTCAAAGACTAGGAAAGTCTAAAGTATGTCAAAAACCCTATTCTATTGTGATAGAATAAGAAATACAACTATGATTTGTGTGATGCAAGATCTCAACCCTAGAAATATTTCAACACAACAAAATGGAGATAAAATGGCATGAAAATGAGATATAAATGAAATGTAAACCTTAGTGAAGATAGAGTGAAAATGGAAGATGGAATCATTTTGAAACCAAGTATTTAGGTGTGATTTGAGGGCTAGTTGCATCTCCTCAACCTATATTTCTTCATGATTCACTATAGGAATCCATTATCAATCCTTTGCAATGTTGAATCTTGTCCAAAGGAGTGAGCTTCAAGACCTGTAAGAACCCTAGTTTGTTTCCATAAGACTTCAACTTTGCTAATGAAACATGTTGTAGAAGACTTGAATTTTGAAATTTCTTTTGTGAAGAGACTAAAAGATGCGTAAAATGACTTAAAATGAGTATTTATAGGAAACAACACCTAATTTTCCTATTATTTAGACCTAACAGGCCAACATTCACTAGAAATTTAAGTTGAAATAATTAAATTCTTGCTCAAAATTGAATTCTCCCTCAAAAGGGACTCATTCACCACCCTTGGTGAATGAGTCCACCAGAGGGTACAAATTCACCCAAGGTGGCGAATGGGTCCCACTACTGATTTTTGAAGATGGGTGAACTATAGATTTTTGGCACCATGAGACTCTCTAAGTCTTCTAGGGTTTTCACCTAAAAGGAGAGAGGTAGGGCAAAAATATTTAGCTAGGTTCACTCAAATTGAGATATGTATGATGAATTTAAGAATAAATTTAATGATATAAGTGCAATTAAGTGATCTAAATGACTGATTGTGGATGCAAAATCTAGGAAATGTGACTTGTTTCAAAACACATTCTGTAATGCAACAATGAAGTAGAAATGAATGCAAAGCTAAAAAAATGAATAAAACTTGAAGTGTGCACCTAAAATCTTGAAGGAGACTGAAAACTATTTCTAAGAAACCGTTGATGGTGATTTTCAAGCCTAGAGGGACTCATTCACCATTTTGAGTGAATCAATCCTAGTTCTGCCAAGCTGAGCTGAAACTTCTTTCTAACAAAAGGGTACTAAAAAATGTAGAAAACTCAAAATTGAACATGGAGTGGGACTCATTCACCACCCATGGCAAATGTGTCTACTTTTGAATTTATGGATTTTCAAAGGTGGATTTTGAAGCTTCCTATCTGCACTTTGACTTCCTATAGTTGTCTACTTCCAAAACTCTAATTTATGGGCCTGAAAATGAGTTTTGTTGATAGTTTGTCTTGTTGAATGAAGAGAAGACTTAAGAAACCTTGAAACTTGATATTCAATGATTTCTAAGTTTCCAAGGGACCTAAATATGTAAACACACAAGAAGAGAAGAGGAAATGATGAATGTTAGGGCATGGGGTTTTTCCTTGGTCAAACCCTGTTTAGGTAATTAAACCAAAATGATGAAACAATAGAATGAAACATGCAATGATGGAGTTCATTACCTTTCCATAATGATTGATATTGAAAATTTTCAGCAAAACATGAAGGATCTTACCTTTAATATCTTAGGAATCCAACTTGATGATTTGCAATGTGAAAGCCCTACTTGCTTGACTTGAGATGAAAGATTGGTGGATGAATAATGAAGATTGGATGTGAATTGAGTTAATGGATGTAAAACTGAGTTTGGAGAGGTGCTTTTATAGGTTATTCACCTATTTTACCTATTAATAACTCATCATAGGATGACATGAAGTAATATTAAACTCAACTATCACTTTTTTCCCATTCAAAGCTCAAAATTGGGCCAAACGAGACTCATTCACCATACATGGGGAATGGTTCCCACTTGGATGGGATGGATTTCTCATGCATGGAAAATGGGTCCCACAGGGGCCAATTTGATAGCTCAGATGCTAAGAAATAAGGAAATAAAGTCTAAAATGCAACCTAGTTGAGTATTTGATCATTTTAAGCCTCATGATGTACAATATGTGTTAATATGGGGCTATTATTGATGACGTGAATGTCAATTGGGGCTTGGGACATATAAATCAATGTGAAAGTGTGATTAAATACACTTTACAACACTAAAATGAGGTCTGCATAGCCTAGGAAGGCACAACAACTAATGCAAACATGTAAGACACATTACAACACTAGTTTAACATTAATTTTATTTTATAAGACTTATATATTGATGTAATAATGTTATTAAACATGTTTTATATTGTTGAATTGGGAATAAATGGGTTCATTATGTCTAGAAAAGCGTGAAAGTATCTTACAACACTTTACAACACCTCTAGAAGACATCATTAAAAGCATGTTATTTATTTTTCAAGGGTCCAATACCTAGTGTGGATGCATCAAATACCTCACAACACTAGATTAAGACCTCACTAAGTCCATTTTATCATGAATTAATCCCATTTCAAGCAAAGGGTACTTTTTTCAATGACACATTTAGCCCCCAGTTTAGTGAGAGGATGAACTTGCTTCAAACTCACACTAAAGCAGACATTCAAGAGAGATCCAAATGGATAGATGTAGATGAAAAAGAATGAAAAGGATCAAAGTAGGTGGAAAATACTCTAGGATCAAAGATCCTAAGTCAAACCCACAAGCTACAAAATCATTAAACGGAAAGAATGAAAAGAAAAACAAGGTGGAAAAGATATACTCACTCTAGGGCCACATAACTTCAAGTCATCTATGGTGTGTGAATTCCACACCATACTCACTCTGGGGCCACAAAAAATTTTGGTTTTCTATGAGGTGATAAATCCCAAAACATGAGAAACATACACTAGTTCTTATGCACTCACAAACACAAAGGTGGCTATGGGGAAAGTCATGCCACTAGATGGGCTTCCCACTCAACCATATCAAAGTTATACCTCCTAATAACTTTAATAAGGTTCCACATAGGAAAATGATGGTTCGAGCTCTATGAGGTAAGAAAAACTTCATATGCCTGACACTCATAGACATTGTTAATGCAAAATAATGTAAACATTGTTTAAAGGGATTTTGATTTGTTTGTGAAATGTATCATCTTAGGGAACATCATGCTTAATGCCCCAAGAGAGGATAGGTCAAAATAAGTATCATGCTCTTGGAGGGAATCAATCCCAATGACTCCACCAAGAAAAGGACGTATCACAAGAAAAAATAAATCACACAATTATATTTGATTTTTTGTTTCATATTGTCTACCATACTATGAGAGCTTGTAATGTGTTCATATAAGTTTGAGGTTTGTAAATTAGCTTTATCACAAGTGGGAGAGCCATCGAGAGAAGGACCATTATGATTTTCAAATAGATTTTCCCAAATGGGAGGAGCATTAGGGAAGGGAGGATCAAGGGTGTCATGATTCTTAATAGGGATGTCTTCTAACACCAACCTATCCTCTTTACATCAAGGAGGGATATTAGGAGATGGACAAGAGTGATTTCCATGGCCATGGAGACTTGGTAAGGTGATGTTTAGGAATGTATCTATGATCTCATATTCTTGTTGTCTAACATAATCCAAAGGGGAATAAGGAGATGGACAATCATGACCCTCAAGACTTGTAACTTCATTCACTAAGATACCTTTGTCACTAATATGAGAGGTATTGGGAGAAGAACAAGTATGATTATTATGATTGTCTACACTAATATTCTCACCAATGGGAAATGTAAGATGAAGGATTATATCAATGGTTTGATTAGGTTTCTTAAAGTCTTCATTGTGGTAATCAAAAGTGAACACATAAGGGGTAATGTTGTAGTTATACAATCCTCTATTAATGAAATAAAAGCCATATATTTTGAAATAAAACATGTTATGATGAAAAAGAAAAGAAAGTAAAATGAAAGGACTTAAAAAAAAAAATCAGTTTCAAAGTACGCTAATTTTTTGTTTACAATCTGAAAATGAAATGTTGTGAATGCAATAGTGAAATTAAACAATACATGAAATGAGCTAATTGAAGTGAAATTTAAGAAAATGCATGTTACAAAAATGTAACTAACTAATAGAGGTAGGTTAAGGCACCAAAAAAATTCTGAAACATATATTTTTGAGTTCTATAAAATGTGGGGTCAAAAGGGATTGATTCGCCCAGGGTGCTGAATGAGTCCCAGTATGGACTTTTTTCAAAATTTTCAATTTTTTTTTGAATGATTTTGATGGTTTCTAACTGTTATGATGCAAACCTAATTGAAAAATGAAGAATTTCATAAATTTTTAATGATTAAAGATGCAAAAATGAAACCTAGTATGCACTTAACTAATGCAACATGCAATGTAAGCTAATTCTAGGAGAATGATGGACTCATAAAAGAAAGTATTTGAAAATATAGGTGGTTCACTCAATCTAAGATATTTATGATGAATTTAAGACTAAATTTCATTATCTAAGTATAATTGAGTGATGTAAATGACTAATTATGGATCAAAAATCTAGGAATTGTTACTTGTTTGAAAACACATTGGGTAATGCAACAATGAACTAGAAATGAATCCAAAGCTAAACAAAAATGAATGAAACTTGAAGTGTGCACCTGAAAAACTTGAAGGAGACTAGAAATTTCTTTTGAAACACTATTGATGCTAATTTTTAGGCCTAGAAGGACACATTCGCCATTCTAGGTGAATCAGTCCCAGTTCTGCCAAACTGAGTCGAAACCTGTTTCTGACAAAAGGGTACTAAAAAATGTAGAAAACTCAAAATCGATCCTAGAGTGGAACTCATTCACCACCCATGGAAAATGATTCCACTTAAGAATTTTTGGATTTTCAAATGTGGATTGTGAAGCTTCCAATCTACAGTTTGAGTTCCTACAGGTGTTCACTTCCAAAACTCTAATTTACGAGCTTGAAAAATGAGTTTTTATTGATACCTTGACTTGTTGAATGGAGAGAAGACTTGAGTAACCTTTCAAATTGATCTTCAATTATTTCCAAGCTTCCAAGGGACCTAAATTTTCAAACATGCAACAAGAGAAGAGGAAATGGTGAATGTTAGGGCATGGGGGTTTGCCTTGGTCAAACCCTATTTAGGTAATTAAACCAAACTGATGAAATAATAAAATGAAACAAGAAATAATGGATTTTATTACCTTTCCATGATGATTAATCTTCAAAGTGTGAAGCAAAACATGAATGATCTACCCTTGAATGTCTTAGGAATCCAAATTGATGATTTGGAATGTGAAAGCCATAGCTTGTTTGAGTTGAGATGAAAGATTGGTGGATGAATAATGGAGAATTGATGTTAATTGAGTTAATGGATGTAAAAATGAGTTTATAGAGGTGTTTTTATAGGAAATTCACTTATTTTACCCATTAATACCTTATCACAGGCCAACATGAAATAATATTAAACTCAAATTTCACTTTTTTTTGTTCAAAGGTCAAAATTGGGCCAAATGGGACTCATTCCCCATACATGGTTAAAGGGTCCCACCTAGATGGGACTGATTCTTCATGCATGGCGAATGGTTCCCACAAGGGCTAATTTGACAACTTAGATGCCAAGAGATAGGGAAATAATGTCTAAAATGCAACCTTGTCGAGTATTTGATCAAGTTGAGCATCAAGATGTATAATATGGGTTAATATGGGGCTAGTAGTGATGATGTGAATGTAAATTAGGGCTTGGGACATAGAAATCAATGTGAAAGTGTGATTAAATACACTTTACAACACTAAAATGAGGTCCACATTTCCTAGGAAGGCACAAGAACCAATGTGAATGTGTAAGACACATTACAACACTAGTTTAACATTAAGTTTATTTTAGAAGCCTTCTAGATTGATGTAATAATGTTATTAAACACATTTTATAATTTTGAATTGGGAAGAAATGGGTTCATTAAGTCTAGAAAAGCGTGAAAGTATCTAACACTTTACAACACCTCTACAAGACATCATTAAAAGTAAGTTATGTAATTTTCAAGGGTCCAAGACCTAGTGTGGATGCATCAAATACCTCACAAAACTAGATTAATACCTCATTAAGTCCATTTTATCATGAATTAATCCCATGTCAAGCAGAGGGTACCTTTTTCTATGGCACAGTGGATTTGTGGGATATGAAAGAACTAAATGTTGTTTGGTAGGTTTTAGTTGATTTTTTAGGTGAAAGGAGCCTCTAGATAAAAAATAATGGGTTTTAGGGGCCTATAAATGTTGTTTTGAAGGATACATGATGCAAGTGGACTCAAAAGTGGGTCTAATTATGCATGAAATTGTCTCTTTCCTCAAGAGGGTCCAATTTTCTATGACACATTTAGCCCCCAATTTTGCACCCATATGAATCTACATGCATATGTAAGCTAAAGGACTCTAAATGATGCACTTTATTACATCAAAGGATACCCATTTAAAAGATAGAAGAATGAAGCCCCTAGTGTAGTTATCTATGAAACCACAACATTAGGAATTTCATCCTACAACACACATTCCTTAGTTGTCCAAAAATCCTTTTATCTAACTCCTAGGAATCCAATTTGAGGGTAGATGTATTCCCCCATTGATTTCACTTGCTTTATGGAGGTGGAATAAATGTAACAATCTAACTGCATCAAATAAGAAAAATCATATCATAGTGAATTTATAAGTACCATGCCTCATAACAATAGATGAATGATGATGTGAAGTGTTGAATCATGATTCCAATGCATCAAAAAACATTGAAAATTGATTACCCTAGCTCCTGTTATGTTGATTTGAAGAAGAGATACCTTGTTAATTCTTAAAAGATAGTAACCTTATTTTAATCTATAAGATTAAGAAGAAATGAAAATGGATTAAAAGAAGTAGAAGAAAGTAACTTGTCACGTACTATTCATTTTACCTTCTTGTAGCTTGAGAGTGACTAGTGAGAGAAGAAAATGTCGAGTAGATGAGATTGCACACCTTCACATCTAGATGAGCTTCATGAGCAAGTGGCACGCGGTGAGCTCCATTATGAGGTGAGTAAATTCTACAACTTTCATCTTGTGATTTTGTAATAATTTTAATGATTTTAATGATTTTAATGCATATATAGGTTAATGTAGGATCTTGGAAAAAAAATTCGCAATGTGTCCCCTTTTTTCGCAAAGTGTCCCATTTGTTTGCAAAGTGTCTTGTTTCTTTGCGAAGTGTCCCATTTCTTTGTGAAGTGTCTCGTTTCTTTTAAAAATTCCCTAAAAGGGTTTTAAAGTGTCTAGGGCCATTAGAAAAGGACAGTAGATTGAATTTAGCACACATGCGTGATGAAATATGTAAAAATTTAAGATATTAGATGGATTTTAGATCATTCTATGATGATTTTGATAGGTCATTGCTTGATCATGATAGTGACTAAGGGGAAGACAACTCAAATTTAGAGAGATCATGCTCCAACACTATCGACAATAGAGATATAAAATTTACAGTTAATAGGTATCTATTGGGAATATCTTATGCCACCTATGAGATACCATGATGCCATTCTTATGGACCTATGTGAGTGTTGGGATGTCAATACTAGTACATTTCATATTCCTACCAAGGAGATGACAATCATGCTTGAGGATGTACACCACATTCTTTGAGTTCCTATTTAGGGAGAGTGGGTATACTTCCAAGGAGTTAAGTCCTTTCATAAGAAGTAAAGAGATATGCAGTATTACCTAGGTGGACCTGTACATGATGAGTAGGTTAGGGCATAGATTGAGCTTCCCACACTTTTATATTCATGAGCTCCTATTGTTAGATGGATTACAATGCACATAGTGGCTCTTGTTCTCAATCCAAATGGATGAGTGGCACACTTAGATGAAGGACTGGTACATTTGATTTGAGGGATGTATGATTAGAGGATAGTCTACGCTTGGGGACACTACATTTTAGCTCACTTATATTATGATCTTGGCATTTTTTTTTGAGAGATTGATAGTATGGTGCACTATACGCTTCGGCAGGTGTGGTGCCTTAAGCATATCACATGCACTAGGCCTATCAAATTCCTATGTGTGATAGCTACAGGATATCCATGAGCATTCAACTATCCTTTGTGATGCCTATGGTAGTAAGGGGATTTACACTTTTGGAGGGTGATATTTGATCAGTTGTAGGGAGATGAGATCTTATGGAAACCTTATCTAATCACTCTACAATGGCTAGATCCTATAGGACAACTATGGAGGATGCTGATGGATAGGTATCTACGTAGGAGGCATGACTATGTTTTACAACCTTTCTACTATGGGCAAGTTGTGTGATAGTTCGAACAGGTGTAGACACCACTAAGGGTGTTCCTCTTCATTAGATGATTAGTGCAGAGTGCATGGATGCCAAGTGATACTGTTTAGCTGACTATAGATCATGTTCGTGAGAGTGATTTCGATGATTCAAATCATAACCAGCCACCAATATCTGACGCTGATGATTTTTGTAGCACAAATAAGCATGAGTAGTGGTGTTCATATGCACAACCAGCTCCTATATTCTCCATGGATTTCCCTATAGGTGATGCAAGACTAGCACCAGATGAGGGGGATGAGCTAGAGGAGAGAGGAGAGGAGATATGGTATAGGACAATAGATATTTTTACTGATGTCATTGATGATGAGTACCAGTTGGATGTCGATCCTAGTTATGAGGACAAGGATGGAGGAGAGGATGAGGAGGAGGATGAGAATTATGAGGATGATGGGTATTACGAGGAAGAGCCACCCTTGAGAGAGGGTGATGAGGTAGCTATTAAGGATTGGTACGAGCATGGAGATTCCTCACACACTTACATGATTGGATCATGTGGAGTAGCTATAGAAAACATTGACACCTAGAGTTAGAGAGAGGCTAGCATGTCCTCGATGCCCCCAAGAGTGGAGTAGGTTGACATTACTCATTTGACTAGAGAGATAGGTGATGACATTTGATTTTATGCATGTACTTTATATTTTATACTTTATATATATATATATATATATATATATATATATATATCATGATGATGTTTATTAATTGTGTACATTGTCTATCTTGCAAGAGTGATGAGAGATTGGAAAGAGTTATATCAAGATACTGCAAAGATAGTTCCTACATCCATTGACGAAGAGGAGATGGATCCTAACTACGTTCCTCCATTGATCGTGCAGGAGCTAGAGTCATTCAAACCTTTCGCAAAGTTATGGGTAGCATACGAGAGTGTGAGGAGATGACTCTATTAAGCTAAGAGTGTAGGACATAAATCACAGACCTCAGCAGAGGTTGAGAAACTACATGCAAAGCTAGCATAGGCATGAGCAAAGAGAGATCAAATGGCAGAGGAGTGACCTATGGCTATTGGTTAAGTATAGGGTTTGGAGTTCTCACTTAGATTCAACAGTTCATGATCATGGTAACATAGGACCATCTCATAATGTCCAAGGATTGGATCACAAGCACCAGAGCCTGAGGGGTCTAGCTCTCATAGACCTTTATGACTTTGTATATTATATTTAGATGTATATAAAACTTTGATATATATATAGACATACACATTTGGTGTTATTCTGATGTGTCACTTTGTGTGGATGTTAAATTCAATGTGATTAATTAAATGGCTTATGATAAAAGTATTTAATTAATGCCTACATGATTTAACATGATTGATATGATCTAGTTTAAAACATATTTTATTTTTATTGTAGATGCAACATTGTTAATTGGAAGAGAGTATTTTAAATTAAATACACCTATAACTCATGTAAGGATTTAAATTAACATGACACAAAGGTGAATAATATGAATCCTCAAGTAATTATAAAATTAATTTAAATAATTACCTTAGTGCTAAATACACACAATTTTTTTTTTTTAAAGAACGAAGTAATATGAAAGTTATTTAGAATTTCATCATATAACTTTAGAGAACACTTCTTATCAATCATACTATTCAAAGGGGTTAGAGATAATACCAACACAAATGTGTGGCATTAATCAGTTCCTTAAGGGGTGTTCTATCAAGTTACATTAAGACATAAGCACTAGACCCCTAATTGTATCAACTATGTAAGGTCCTACCCAATTAGGGCTAAATTTATATTTATCTTCATTGTCAGGACTAGTATTGCGTTGATTTTCAATAAGAACAAAATTTCCCTTACAAAACGGTAGAGGGATGACATGTGTATTATGTTTGTGTTGTAATTGTATGATGTGAGCTTGAATATGTTTGAGAGAATTAATGTGATGTTCGTTGAGCATCTCAAGTTGTTGTAATCATTGATCTTTATAGGTGGCATCACCAAGAAGGTCTTCAAGAGAAATTCACAATGTAGTAATTTCTAACTCCAAGGGAATGACCGCATCAGTGCCATAAACTAGGTTGTAAAGTGTAGTTCCCATGGATGACCTAACATTTGTTTGATAATCCCAAAGTGCATACTATAGTTGTGTACACCAGTATTTATGATTCTTGTTGATAGTTTTCTTGAGATTTTTTTTTAGAATCTTATTGGTATTTTTAGCTTGTCCATTGGATTATAGATAATACAATATGGAAAAGTGATGTTGAATGTCAAAAATTTCAAGAAATTTCTTAAATTCATTATTCTTAAATATAGTTTCATTGTCGGAAATGATTATGGAAGGGAGCCCAAAGTTAGCAACTATGTGTTCCAAAATGAAATGAGAAATTACTTCAGCATTTCTAGAATGGAGAGGAATATATTCAACCCATTTTTTGAAGTAGTCTATGGCGGTTATGAGAAACATATTTCCAATAGAAGAGGGAGGTGAAATTTTACCAATAATATCCAATCCTGATAATGAAAAATGGCCAAATGGGAACTTGGACACAAAACTCAACAGAAGGAGCATGGATCAAATTCCTATGTTCTTGGCATTTTCTATTACATTTAATGTAAGTGAATTATTAATTCTCCATATGTCTCCAATAATAGCCCATAGGGATAATTTTTTGTACTAATGACCAACCTCAAAAATGACCTCCACGGGCACCAGCATGAACCTGTTCAAGTGCTAGATGGATTTTTGAATCCTTAAGACAATGTAATAAGAAACCATTGAAAGATCTTCTATACAATGCATTAGCAAGGATCACATATTTAGCTGCTAGTTTGTGTAAACTCTTTTGAGTATATTTTTTTGTAGGTTTGGGAATCATACCATCTTTTAAATAGTTGTATATTGTATCATACCATTCACACAAGTCATCTTGAGTTATCACCAAAATTTCTTCTAGCAGAGTATCAATTGAAGGTTTCATGATGGGATGGATAACAAAGGTGAAGTCATTGGAAGGATCGTGTGGGGATATAAGAGAGGCTACACTCACCCTTGCATCTGCATGTCAATTATATTTTCATGGGATGTTATCAATAGTACATGATTCAAACTTCCCTAACAATTTCTTTATAAGATCCTTGTATTTTGATAGTTTTTTAATGTTTAGTTTGATATGTACCATTTCTTTTCTTGATAACTAATTGTGAATCAACAAATATTTTGATATGTTTAGCATCCATTGTTAAAGTAGCTCGAAAACCTATGATCAATGCCTCATACTCAGATGTGTCATTTGTGTAGAGGAAATTTAATTGATAGGACAAGGGAAGAGGTTTTCCATCAGGTGGAATTAATACCACTCCACCAAGAACATATTCTACACTTATATCCATCAAAATACAATTCCCATGTTTAAATATCAGTGGTCAAGACACTATCATCAGGAAAGGAGTCATGATTAGGTAAAGCGAGAGGAGAGGGGGCATCAACTAAATGATTGGTTAAGGCTTGTCATTTGATTTTTTTTTTAAAACAAACTTAAGGAAAAACACAGTTAACAACATAACCCACTTAGCTAAGCATCCAAAAATATTTGTTTTGTTGAAAATATATTTAAGAGCATCAAATTATGTTATGACTTGTATTTCAACATTTATTAAGTAACTATGATCAAGGGAAAATTTCAGATTGTTAGAGGGGTTAGCACAATAACAATTAAAATTCCTATGAAAATAACAAAGCACAATGGAAGTGATGTGAAGACAAAAGGGATAGTGTTACCCTATGTCTCCACCTTCCATGATTAACCTCTGTTACACCTCCTAGCTTGCAGTAAATAAAAATGCCCTCAGATTTGTATGAGCAACTATGACAAATGACTAAGCCCTATGCAAGTGTTGAAGGATTTGCAGAAAATAAAATGTCCCTACAATGGACTAAAATGCCTATGACTGTAAGTGACTATGACTATAAGACTAGTAGCATAAATTGAAATCTAAACATGAGAGACTAAGAGTGCAAGAAGTCAAGAGAGCTGAGAGATTGAGATATCCCCAAATGAGGTCAAAATTGCCCTTTTATAAAAATTGCAATTTTGAATGTGTGGCCAGGATGAAAAGATGACAGGAACCCTAAGATCAATGCTTAAGATTGAATGTTGCTAGGTGCATTAGGGTTAGGTCAAAATTAGGGCAACAGGTAAGAATGAAGGGTGGGGATTGAATTATAAAATAATTCAATCAACGGTCGAAATTAAATGAAAAGTCAAAAGTCAAGAATTAAATTGGAAGATAAGGCTGG
This sequence comes from Sequoia sempervirens, assembly GCA_007258455.2. Classification (NCBI taxonomy): domain Eukaryota; kingdom Viridiplantae; phylum Streptophyta; class Pinopsida; order Cupressales; family Cupressaceae; genus Sequoia; species Sequoia sempervirens. The sequence continues at coordinate 980,176,193 of VDFB02281492.1, forward strand.
CACGGACAAAGAGGTTGCTGGAGAAATTAAATAATAAGATTTATTTACTCCAGGTAACTAGTAAGTAATTAAATAATAAAGATATTATTTAATTATGGAGGAATGTGATAAAAGAATTATTTTGAAATTAAATAATGATTTTAATTCAAAATTCAAGAGAATGGCCAAATTAAATAAATCAAATTTATTTAATTTTAATGGGAGGAAAAGCTAATGAATAATTAAATAATTAAATAATTATTTAATTATAGTGGAAAATTAAAATAAATAAGAATTTATTTAATTTTAGAAAGAAGGGGACCTTAATTAGTGACGTAATTAAATAAATAAAATTTATTTAATTAATCAAGGAGAATAAAGATAAAAATGAATTAATTAAATAATTAAAATTATTTAATTAATAGAAGAATATGATTCTTTAGAAAATAATTAAATAATTAATAATTATTTAATTATTAAGAATGAAAGGCAATGTTGAATAATCTAAGAGTTGCAAGCCTAGGACAATTTTATGTGTCTACATTTTGCCCCTCTTTGTCATAATGTAGCATGTCGCATTGTGACACAAATAAGTCAAAAATATGCCCCAGTGCAAAATAAGATGATGGAAAATGACCAGGAGGGTTGTGGTATGCCCCCTCGAGAGGACAGACAGGTTCCAAGAACATGGGTGTGCTCTCAAAATGGATGAGAAGACTAGAATATGAAGACACAAAGAAATGTTAATGAAAATGATATGGATGATGAGATGGATGCAATGCCTACATGAGACGAGTGAGAGAAGATGACAAGACTAAAGGAGATGCATATAAGTTCCTAGACCAAATCCTTCAAACCTTACCATAGGACTTTTAATATTTATTGCTCTTAATCATCATTGGGCAGTAAAAATGACACAAATGGATAACAAACACCATTATATGACATAGACCAAGGTGTGCAAGGTCATCCACTTGAAAAATAGACAGTCACAGACAAGGAATGTCCTAACTCATACTAAGGGTCATGTTGCCCCAGTCTTTTTGTCAAGACAATCCACAGACAGCAGTCAGAGAAAATAAAATAGGCCAGGAGACATCATCGCACCTCTAAATCCTTCATGGGACATCCTCGAGGTAGCTAGTAACATGACCAAAAAGACAAGATAGTAAAGAATATAAGACAAAATAGCCAAGATAGCCAAAAGATAAGATAAGAAAGACCAGAAAGATTAACAGCCATGTAATTTTGTTTGCCAAAGATTGAATTCTTGTTTGATTTGAAAGTTTTGACAGTTTAAGAGTTTTGCCAATTTGACGGTGTTGATTTGCTTGATTGCTCATCACGTAAAGCGAATGTTTATCCCGAAAAAGGCAAAGGACATTTTGATGAGGTCTAAATCTGAGGACACATCTTGAAGAGGACCAAAGAGTGACGAGACTGACATTGTTTTGACTAATGTTTTGGCAAGTTGATTGATGTTGACTGTATGATTGATTGGACTGGTATTTGCCTAATTTTGACTCAATTTTGAAGGCATGACATCAACGACCTGCCCGTGTCCAAGCTCTGAATTGTTCCTATTGGCCTTGGACTCATGTAATTACTGTGCATGTCGCCATTATTCTTATTTTGACCAACCTAGTGAATCCACCTAAATGGTCTCTCGTGGGACTCCATCGAATCGATGGCCTTTCCTAATGAGCAAATGCCAGAGACAATGTAGTTCGGCTAAATGACATGGACTCCGACCGGAGCTACGACCGACTTTTAATCTACTTAGACTTTAATACTTCATTGGATGTTTTCGTATTTTCTCTTCAGGATTTACATTCTTGCGCCCTTTTTTCGTGACATTTATGATGTTTTTTTGGTCTCTTTCTTCGTGACATTTTACATGCTTTTTTTTTTTTGTCTTTTTTTTTCAGACATTTTATGATATTTTTTTGTCTTTTTTCTAATACTTATGATGCTCGCTCTTTGATCGCCTCGAGACTCACCGTGGACAAGTGCATACAAGGATCACATACCACACATATGAGAATCCAAGGACAAACATGATTGTGCCCCTAGTCAAGCTGAATACCAATTGACAAGTGATGACAACATTGTTTGACGTGGGAAGGATGCATCCCAAAACAACGTGAGGACGATGACAATAAAGTGATGAAAGTATGGAGGTCTACAGTCGAGCTAGGAATGCAGTCAAGTAATGTTTTGGATAATGCGCTTGTATGAATTGGACTCATTGCATTTGGAATGACTTGGTTAGGACTAGATGGGATGATGATTATCCTTAGACCGTTTGACAAGGGAAAGCCAAGATAGGTGATAGACATGAAAGTATAGGGGGTGGCCTTGGTAAAAGATAGGAGACATGAGATTAATGGAATTGTCATATGATTTTTAAGGACTATGTCGTATAATGACAATAAGACTATGACGGTCAATGACATGATGTTTTATGAATCATGTATGACTTAAGGATAGACATGTCAAGAGTTTTCCTCAAAGCATGATTTATGTGTGCTATTTTATGTCAAGACCAAGGTAGGTGGGAAAATGGACGGAAATGATAGGGCTTAGATGGATGTCAATGTCATGAGGAAGGCATGGGAAATGAGACGACTTGCCCCCAAGTGTAAGAGTCCACATAGACGATTTATTTTACACATGACGCCTGTTTGCCAGGTTTTCATCATGGTACTTATCCAAGGCGCCTGTTTGCCAAGTTTTCACCGTTGGATGAAATTTTTCTCTTTACTATTTTCTTGACTTTTTTATTTTTTTGGTGTCACCAAGACGCCTGTTTGCCAAGTTTTCATTAGGGTGACAATTTTTTAATTTTTTTAATTTTTTTTTTGTATTTCTGATTTTGTGGATAGCCTGGATGCTTTAGATAACCACTAACTGTTCTGAATCCACTGACGGTGCCGATGTAGAGACTGGTGCCATGATATGCCAATAATGACCTTGCTGAAGGAGTTGTCTTGTCAGGATTCGTAGCACTTGTATACAATTGATTGATGTCATTGTGATCCTTTCTGATACTAGAGTTGGCCTTATCAAAATACGCACATCGCAATAGAGTGCCATGAGAGTCCTTGTGGTAAAGAGTTGCTGCCATGACATGACGGATTTGTGACGTAGGATTTTTGGACTTTAGGCGACATGTAGGATTATGATGAATGATGGTAGACATGGAAAGGTTGTTTGGACATTTAGATGAATGACTTTTTATTTTCCAAACTTGGGATGTTGGATGACGGATTTTGGAGGGATGGTGTTTGGAACCAACACTTTTAGATGCCTTGCTTGATGACCATTTTGAAGGAGGTGGACATGTGTTATATGTGGGAGTCCTCTTGCCTTGTCGCTCCACATTGTGATTGACTTTTGCATTTGACTGGGTGTCTTTGTTCGATCCGTCTTTCTTTGGGATCCATTTTAATTTCATTTGTCCACTTGTCCTTTTGTTTGATTCAATGGCCTTTGACATTTGAATTTTGATCTTCTGATTTGTAAGACTTTTGTTTTTGTTGGTCCCAAAGGGGAGGTTGATTCATGATAGAATGACGGTTCATGGTGTGGGTGGAGGGAGTGTTGGCAGCAATCTTATGACAAGGATTTCTCATGGACTCCATTTTGACATTTGTTTCTGACAAAGTTGCCCCTAATATCGAGGAGGTACCATTGACATCGTTTGATTTGTTGTCTGAGGAATAACCAAGACCTTGATGTCTGTAATTTCCCTGAAGCTGTATTGGTTCAAGAATGCCTTGCTCGTGTATGCCTAGTCCTTTGCCTTGATATTGCATGCTTTGACAGATTCTATTTGCAATGGGGTATTTATTGTTTTGAAAGCAAGATGCTAACCCATCATGATGTCTATGGACACTGTCACTTGTAATATTTTCATTTGCAAGAAATCCTGCTCTAACAAAGATAGATGCCCCTAATTGATAAAGTGTCTTAGCTTCATTGTCTTGTTGGCCATATTCTTGACTGATATCTTTCGTCTGATCATGCGACATGTCAAGTTCAAATGACTCTGTTGGTGCTTTCAAGGCAATGTCAAAGCCATCATTATTTTTAGTGTCATAGAGTCCAATGATTTTAGCTATAACTTGATCATATGCAAGCATGTCCTTAGTGGAAGATTCTTGTTCTGGAGGAATATCATCTATGTGTCCCATGAAGGCAAGTGTCTCATCATAGGAAGTGTCAATAGTCGAGGCTTGTATAGGGTCGGCAAGTGTTTGATCATGAATTGCATAAAGGTCAATGAGTGGATCATTTTGGACTTCTTGGTCAATGGTAGGGTCTTGCTCGAAGATGGGGTTGTCATGGATTATATAGTCAGAAATAGAGCCGTTGTCAAGGAGAGGTGTGTTCTGGATGTCATGATTGTCTTGAAGGACTTCATGGATGGACTGAAAGATAGGGTCATTGGATGAACTACCTTGTTCTTGACATGAGGGTGACATTATAAGGTCATGCTTTGGGCTTTCATTTTGACATGTATCCTCAAGTTTATTAAATGGGATTTGACTTTGGACTATGATAGAATTTTCATGACTAGATGTGGCTTGTGAGGGGGTGACTTGAAAAGGATTAATGACCAAAGGACTAGAATAGGATGTGGGAATTTGGACTGGACTAGTATATGAAGGACTAGGATATGACATGGGTACTTGCATTGGACTAGTATGTGAAGGACTAGGGTATGACGTGGAGACTTGGACCGGATATGACATGGAGTCTTGGAATGGAGTAGGATTTGATGGCATATGATGTGACATGGGGACTTTGACTATATTAGTTGGTAATGATATAGGGACTTGGACAGGATTGGAGTAAGGTTGACTAAAATGGGACGTGGAGACTTGGGCCGAATTGATATGGTATGATGTGGGGACGTGACATGTGTTGGTAGATGGTTGGTAAGGCATGTGGACTTGGATGGAATTGATAGGTGAAGGGTCAGAATATGACATGGAGGTATGGAATGGACTAGTGGACAATTGACTTCCCTTGTCAAGGTTAGGATAAGGGTGATAAGTGGATGTTTGTTGTGAATTATTGGTAGGATTCATGTCAAGTGACTGTTGATGGTGAGGGTAGATGGATGGTGCCAAGGTATTTATGTCAAAGTCTTGTGGTAACTTAGCCCCTTCATCCAAAAGCATGGCTAGATGCCTTTGAGGGTCACGTAAGAGATATTTTTTTACAAAGGAGACTATGTCAGGATTTTGCTTGGCAGCTTCTATGTCTTTGAAATATACTCGTCCATTTTGGTCTCTTTGTATGAATGGTTCAAAAATGTTTTTTGATGAAGATGGCATGTTCATGGGAGGTTGCATGTTCATGTTGTGAAATGGGTCGGAAAAGGTCCAATGTTGGTTTGTGTCATAAGTGTTATTGTCGATGTTGGGATTGGAATCTTGTCCAGAGTTTGCCATTTGTTGTTGTTGTCTTTGAAGCCTAGTCTCAACCGTAAAAGGGATTTGCTCAAATGAGGATGATGAGAATGATAAGTAAATGCAAGGATGACACTAGCCTATGTTTTTGTATTTTTTTTGATAAAGGATGACAATGCAAGACTATGTTTTTGGATTTTTTGGATAATAAGGGATGCAATATGACAATGTTGTCTAAAGAAAATGACTAATGCCACATGACAATGAAGACTAAGATGACAAGTTATGACACTAATTTTTGGAGTATGTCAATGCAAGGTGATAATGACGTTTGCCTAAGGAAAATGACCAATGCAAGGTGATAAAATGTCAAATGTCAAGGTGACAATGAAGATGTTGACTAAGGAAAATGACCAATGCCAAGCTAGATGCCAAATGAGGACTATGATGGACAATGAAGATGTTGACTAAGGAAAATGACCAATGCCAAGCTAGATGCCAAATGAGAACTATGATGGACAATGCCGAGTCTAAGTTCAAAATGAGGACTGAGATTTTGATGTCTTGTTGAAAAGTATGAGTTGTCCAAGGTCGGTTGTTTGTGTCCAGATTTGTGAATGTTGTGTATAATGTTTTGAAAAAATCCGACAAGCACTTTGACAAGCATAATGTTTTGGGTGTAACCAATCGCACATCAAATAAGTACAATCCTAGGTTAGGCCATGACAATATTCACTAGATTCCACGTGGGTTTCCCCAACCGCATATTTGTAGCGTGTGAATTCAGAAGCTTGGCTGCACGGGCTCCCCCTTACAGTGCACTCTCTTCTCAGGCCAACAAAGCTTCCAACCCCCATGAAACTCCCATGGCGAGCTGATCACATCTACTACAAACTGTGAAAGTGTGGATGCCTTCACAACGACCGGTGCTGCGCTAGCAAATAGAAGGATTTTGGCTTACTACACAAGAGTTTTTAGTTTGGGCATTCCGTTCATGGGGCGTGATCCATGCGGCGAGAGTCCCCTTTCGGATCCATCTCGTCGGAACCACGCTCGTGATTCTTGGGCTTTCCCCAAGAACCCACTTTTATATACCGGCTGGAAGTCCCTCGGTGTCAGGGTGCTACCGGTCTGAGTCGTCCTGGGGTGAGTACTTTTTCCCACCAGAAAAGGCCCAAGTTCTAGAGTCAGTAACCGTTTCTCTTACACCCAGGATCACACGAATGTGCAAGGGGAGAGGATACTCTGATATACCGAATCGTGAAGGGTAATTAACAAATAAAGATGGGTCTGGTTTTCTGATCACAAGGTTTTCACCAAGTGAGAGCATACTCACCTACCATCTTGCAAGCACAATCAACCAAAGAAGACATGTGTTCTTTTTATATGCACCAAAATCAAATGTTTGCTAATCTATGAAAAACAAGCACAATGTTTGTCTCTTCCTTCTTTGACATTCGAATCTGCAAACAATGAATTAGTAGTCTCTTATGCAATGGTCTTGGACACACGAATGAGGATTGCCACACGCTACAAGAAAAGATTAGTAATACAAGAAAAATATAATCTAGTTAACTTGCAGGAATAAAGACACAGAAAAGAAATAGAAAACCAGAAAACCAGTAAATAGAAAAACCCGAAAATCTAAAAATCAGAACCTCAAAACTGAAAGAAAAATTTTACCAGACAGTTGCGGCTCGATTTTTCAGTTGCGGCTCGATTTGTCAGTTGCGGCTCGATTTGTCAGTTGCGGCTTAATTTTGCAGTTGCGGCTTAATTTTGCAGTTGCGGCTCGATTTGTCAGTTGCGGCTCGATTTGGCAGTTGCGGCTCGATTTGGCAGCTGCGGCTCGATTTGTCAGTTGCGGCTCGATTTGTCAGTTGCGGCTCGATTTGTCAGTTGCGGCTCGATTTGTCAGTTGCGGCTCGATTTGGCAGTTGCGGCTCGATTTGGCAGTTGCAACTCGATTTGGCAGTTGCAACTCGATTTGGCAGTTGCAACTCAATTTTGTAGTTGCGGCTCGATTTGGTAGTTGCGGCTCGATTTTGCGATTGCGGCACTTGAGCCTGCGATTGCGGCGCTCTGTACCTGTTCCTGCAAAATTGACAAAAAATACATGCAACCGTACGGAAAAATGACAGAAAACAGAGAGTCGGGTTCACCAATGTGATCAAGGGAAAATTTCAGATTGTTAGAGGGGTTAGCACAATAACAATTAAAATTCCTATGAAAATAACAAAGCACAATGGAAGTGATGTGAAGACAAAAGGGATAGTGTTACCCTATGTCTCCACCTTCCATGATTAACCTCTGTTACACCTCCTAGCTTGCAGTAAATAAAAATGCCCTCAGATTTGTATGAGCAACTATGACAAATGACTAAGCCCTATGCAAGTGTTGAAGGATTTGCAGAAAATAAAATGTCCCTACAATGGACTAAAATGCCTATGACTGTAAGTGACTATGACTATAATACTAGTAGCATAAATTGAAATCTAAACATGAGAGACTAAGAGTGCAAGAAGTCAAGAGAGCTGAGAGATTGAGATATCCCCAAATGAGGTCAAAATTGCCCTTTTATAAAAATTGCAATTTTGAATGTGTGGCCAGGATGAAAAGATGACAGGAACCCTAAGATCAATGCTTAAGATTGAATGTTGCTAGGTGCATTAGGGTTAGGTCAAAATCAGGGCAACAGGTAAGAATGAAGGGTGGAGATTGAATTATAAAATAATTCAATCAACGGTCGAAATTAAATGAAAAGTCAAAAGTCAAGAATTAAATTGGAAGATAAGGCTGGCACGGACAAAGAGGTTGCTGGAGAAATTAAATAATAAGATTTATTTACTCCAGGTAACTAGTAAGTAATTAAATAATAAAGATATTATTTAATTATGGAGGAATGTGATAAAAGAATTATTTTGAAATTAAATAATGATTTTAATTCAAAATTCAAGAGAATGGCCAAATTAAATAAATCAAATTTATTTAATTTTAATGGGAGGAAAAGCTAATGAATAATTAAATAATTAAATAATTATTTAATTATAGTGGAAAGTGGACAAAATTAAATAAATAAGAATTTATTTAATTTTAGAAAGAAGGGGACCTAATTAGTGACGTAATTAAATAAATAAAATTTATTTAATTAATCAAGGGAGAATAAAGATAAAAATGAATTAATTAAATAATTAAAATTATTTAATTAATAGAAGAATTATGACTTTAGAAAATAATTAAATAATTAATAATTATTTAATTTTTAAGAATGAAAGGGGCAATGTTGAATAATCTAAGAGTTGCAAGCCTAGGACAATTTTATGTGTTTACAGTAACGTCACAACTTACTAGTAGAAAATACAAGATCCAAGCATTGTTTTTCAATTAGCGAATATCAAGTTTCATAATCAATTAAGGTTTGATTGATGTAATAAACAGGGTGTTCTTTAACATGATCATCTTGTTGAGCCAACAATGTTGCAAGAGCATGGGAAGATGTAGTGATGTACAAGATAAATGGTTTGTTTAGCAAAACAGGTTGTAAAAAATGCGGAGTTGTATGGTATTCTTTTAAAATCTCAAAAGCCCATTTACAATCCTCATCCCAATCATAAGGTATACCCTTTTTAAGAATATGCATGAAAGGTAATGTGTGATTAGCTAAAGATGCAACAAAATGATAGATAGCTTGTATTCAACCTTGTAACATTTCCAATTGAGAAATATTCCTAGGAGGTGGCATGTTAATGATTGCATCAATTTTCTTTGTGTCTACCTCAATGCCTATGTGAGATATGACAAACCCAAAAAATTTACCACTATCTACACCAAAGACACACCTTTTTGGATTCAATTGCATATTGTATTTACGTATCCATTCAAAGATTTTGTGAACATTTACATTGTCTTGTCGTGTTAAATATTTAGCTAGGATATCATCGACATAATCTTCAAAAAATTGTGAATGTAATCATGAAAGATTAATTTCATTTCTTGTTGATAAGTTGCACCAAAATTCTTTAGACCAAAGGGTATCACAACCTAGAAAAATGTTCCCCAAATAGTTGTAAAGGTGGTTTTAAATTGATCTTGAGGGTTAATAAGGATTTGATTATAACAAGAAAATCCATCCATGAATGACAACAAAGAATGTCTAGTAGTTGAATCCATTATCATGTCAATATTAGGAAGCAAAAAGTCATCTTTTTAATAATCTTTATTCAAGTTGCAAAAATCCATACATATCCTAATATGATTATTAGGTTATGCATATGTGACAATGTTTGAGATCGAAGGAGAATAATCAATAGGTTAAATGAAGCCTACATCAAGGAGTTTTTCAAGCTCTGCTTTAACATGCAAGGCTATGTTAGGGTGCATTTTTCTTATCTTTTGACTAATGAATTTATCATTTTCAGCAAGAACAATGTTATGTTTCACAATTTTCAAGTCACAAACTGTGATAAATGGTCTGTTTGAATTAGCGGGTTGTAAAACACGTGGAGTTGCAAGGTATTCTTGTAAACTCTCAAAATCTCGTTTACAATCCTCATCCCAATCAAAAGGTATAATATTTTTAATAAGATGCGTGAAAGGTAATGTACGATCAACTATAGATGCAACGAAATGATGGATAACTTGTATTCAACCTTGTAACATTCGCAATTGAGAAATATTCCTAGGAGTTGGCATGTTAAAGATTGCATCAATTTTCTTTGTGTCTACCTCAATGCCTCTGTGAGATATGCCAAACCCCAAAATTTTACCACTATCTACACCAAAGACAGTTTTTTGGATTCAATTGCATACTGTATTTATGTATTCATTCAAAGATTTTTTAAAGAACATTTACATTGTCTTGTCATGTTAAATATTTAGCTAGGATATCATCAACATAATCTTCAAAAATTTTGTGAATATAATTATGAAAGAATAATTTCATTTCTCGTTGATAATTTTTAGTAGAATTTTTTAGACCAAAGGGCATCATAACCCAACAAAAAGTTCCCCAAAAAGTTGTAAAGGTGGTTTTAAATTGATCTTGAGGGTTAATAAGGATTCGATTATAACAAGAAAATCCATCCATGAATAACAACAAAGCATGTCTAGTAGTTGAAACCACGATCAAGTCAATATTAGGAAGAAAAAGTCATCTTTTAAATAAGATTTATTCAAGTTGTGAAAATCCATACATATCCTAATACAATTATAAGGTTATGCAACTGCAACAATGTTTGAGATCCAAGGAGAATAATCAATAGGTCAAATGAAACCTGCATCAAGGAGTTTTTCAAGCTCTACTTTAACATGCAAGGCTATGTTAGGGTGCATTTTTCTTATCTTTTGATGAACAATTTTAGCATTTTCAGCAAGAAAAATGTTGTGTGTCACAATTTTTGAGTCAATTCCTGGCATATTAGAATATTTCCAAGCAAATTTTTTAGGAAAATAATGAAGTAAAGCTATAGTGTCTTCTTATTCTTCATCATCAAGGCACTTCCCAATTTTAATAACTTTGTCTTTATCATCAATGTCCATTGGCACATCAATTGTATCTCCTAAAGGGGGTGCATTAGAGTTAGCAACTTCAGACTCATAAATTTCTTCAATGATATAATGTTCTTCTTGCTTCGTAATAATTATAGCATGAGGAATTTGTTTCATAGAAGTAAGTGAGGATGTGCTATCATAAGTTGCTAACATTTGTTTCAAAGTTTCACCACTATCAACATACTTCCATGACAATGGTAATTTCATATCAAGCAATTCAAGATGTTTACTTGAGTTGGTGCTTTGGCTGACAGATAATAGCATTGATGTTCAAACATGGTCATTGAGTAGCTTTTGATGTTTTAGAAAAAGAATATCCTAATCCATTTTTTTTCTTGTGCAATAGGTTCAATAGGAACATGAATACCTTGTTCATGTTTTCCACACCCTTTTCTAGTATATCCTAGTTGTTTGACAAGTTCATAGCCTTTTCCATAAATTATTTCCATTTCTTTAATATTGGGTGGGGATTGATAGTCTATCTCGTCAAAATTTGTTGTGTATGATGTGGTTTCTTCCAAAGTAGAGGAGATTGTTCAAAATTTTGAGTTGACATGATTGTTGCTTGTTCTTGTTTCAAATCTTTATTTATTTTTATTATGTATTTTCCCATAAAAAAAGGTGTGAATTCTAAGGATACCCAATCATCACCAAGTAATTTAGATATTGATTCCTCATCATTTTGTTCAATTTAAAGAGGGTCTATGTTGGAGGCTAGAATTAATGTTTTTAGAGGACTTGTAACTCCTTTTTCAAGCTGAAAGAAAATTTTAGGCTCAGGGTCTATTTAAACTTGATAAATGTGATTTATATAGACATATTTCATGATACAATGAAGGGTTGAAGGAAGTACATTCATCTCATGAATCCACGGTCTACCTAAAAGAAGATTATACGAAAGATCATAAGGCATGACATGAATAGGAGTTTCAAAGTAGCCACCCCAACAATAATAGGTAAAGTAATTATCCCAAGCATTTGCTTTGTTCTATTGTCAAATCCTCAAATAAATATGGAATTAGGTATTATTTGTGACTTATCAACACGTAATCATTCAAGGAGATTCACACTACACACATTAATAGCAGAACCATTGCCAATAAGGGTTCATTTGACAGCTATGTGATTGAATTGATAAATCATCATAAAGGATTCATTTTGTTTGTACAAATCTAAAGGAGGGAGCTCATGTTGATGGAAAGTAATGTCAAGATTAATTTGATTCATTTTATGAATTAAAGCCTGTTTGAAGAATAGTATGATAATTTGGTGAGTTTTGAATAAAATCCCAAAGGGAAATATTTGTGGGAGTATTATTTAATTTTTGTACAAGATCATACTCCTTTGTGTGTGGGATGAAGTGAGGAGAACTAGGCTGGTTGGGTAAAGGTAAAGAGGGCGGGGTTGGTTGTGGTGGTTGCAGGTTGTTTTAGGTATTATATGTATGAGAAATAGTAGCATTACTTGATTGTTGCAACACATTGGTTTTAGGTGGGTAATAAGTGTAATTAATTTTATTGGAAGGATGAATTTTATGTGAGGGTGGTTAAAGAATGAGTTGAGTTTGAATGAAATTAGCATCCTTTGTTTTAGGTTTCTCACAAAAAATTGTAGTGGATGATTTGAGTGAGATGAAGTCTTGAAGGGACTCAACTAACAAGTGCAAATCATCACGACTAAAAATTTTGAGGGGTAAGTTATTGTAAATTGGTTTAAGTTGTTCAAGAGAAGCATTAGAGGTGTGAATGTTCACTATCGTGAGTTTGTCACAAAAAACCTTAGTGGACAACTTATGTGAGATGAAGTCTTGGAGGTCTTCATCTAACAAATGAAAGTCATCACAAGTAAAAAGTTTGAGGGATACTTTATCATTAAGGGGTTTAGGTATCTCATTGCAAGTATTAGAGGATGAAGTGAGAGAGAAAGTCTTGAAGAACTTCATCTAACTTGTCAACATCATCACTACTAAGAGGCTTGGATGAGATATTGTTTCTAACTTGAATCATTTGTTTGAAGGGCTAGTTTGATGTTTCTATTTTGGTGTTTTTATGTATCAATGAAAATGATCTAAAAGAACTAGAAACAAATACTAAAAAGGAAATTTACAAAATCTAAGACCATCCATAAATTCCATGAAAGAAAATAAATTTTATGCTAAGAAATAAAAAAATAACTAAACTAGAATAGAAAGGTAACTATGGAAAAATAAAATGTGCAAAGCAATAAACTAAAATCTAGAAATTATGATTTAAAAACTATAGTGGGAATGGTTTTCCCAGGGTGGCGAATGAGTCCTGGGAGATGAATTTTTTAAAAAAATTCTAAATTTTTTGACTTTTTTGAATGTTTTTAGGTCTATTTAATGCATATACAAACTATAAGTGTAGGATGTTGGAATTATTTAATGAAATGAGATGCAATAATGAAGTCTAAATGATGCTTTCACTAATGCAATTTTTAAGAAGCCCTAAGATGTAAAACAATGCAAAAGACAAGATACTTAAGTCCTAAGATGTAAATAGAAATGCAAACCAAAATGATCTGATGCTCAATATGCAGGTTCACCAAAATGAAGCATAAATTTTTTAGGTAGGGTTATAGGCTACTCTTGCACTCTTAAGATGTTTCACCTAAAAGGAGAGAGATAAACCCCACGCAAAAGATCTAGCTAGGTTCACTCAAATTTTGCAAGGTATGCTATTATTTGAACTAAATGAAATGAACTAAGTGTAATTAGATGATCTATTTGGCTAACTATATATGCAAAACCTAAGAAATATGCAATGTTTGAAAACACAATGATGTTTTCAAAGAGCTTCAATTGATAAAAAAATGTAGATTAAACTAAACAGAAAGCATGATCTTGGAATGTGTGAACATGAGAAGTTGAGGAGGACTAGAGAGAAATGTAGAAAACTGACAAAATCCGATTTTGAGCTAATTGGGACTCATTCGCCACCATGGGTGAATTAGTCTTGGGTTAGGATTTTTATGCATAGAAGTTGTTTTATATCAATTGAGTATCAGGATCTATATCTAACTCAAAACTGCACCTCAAGAGGGAATCATTCACCATGCATGGTGAATTGTTCCACTTTCAATTTTTTGTAATTCTAATTTTTTGTTCTGCACCTTGACACCTATACAACACTTTCTAACAGAACCCCAAGTTGGGATCTTAGAAAATTCTTGCAAAACAACTTAATTTTTTTTTCTAATGGGGGGTTTTCCTTAGTCAAACCCCTAGTTGGGTAATTAAACCTTGAATGGACAAAATTCTACATAAAACCCTAGCCTTAGATGTGTTAAAGACTAGGAAAGTTTGAAGTATGTCAAAAACCCTATTCTATTGTGCTAGAAGAAGAAATACAAATATGATTTGTGTGATGCAAGATCTCAACCCTAGAAATATTTCAACACAACAAAATAGAGATAAAATGACATGCAAATGAAATATAAATGAAATGAAAACCTTAGTCTAAAGATAGAGTGAAAATGGAAGATGGAATCACTTTGAAACGGAGTCTTTAGATATGATTTGATGGCTAGTTGCATCTCCTCAACCTAGATTTCTTCATGATTCACTATAGGAATCCATCATCAATCATTTGCAACGTTGAATCTTGTCCTAAGAAGCAAGCTTTAAGACCTGCAAATACCCTAGTTTGCTGCCCTAAAACTTCAACTTTGCTAATGAAACTTGTTGTAGAAGACTTGAATTTTGAAATTTCTTTTGTGAAGTCACTAAAGATGTGTAAAATGACTTAAAACGAGTATTTATAGGAAAAAACACCTAATTTCCTCATTATTTAGACCTAAGAGGCCAACATTCATTGGAAATTTAAGTTCAATTAATTATATTCCTGCTCAAAATTGAATTTTCCCTCAAAAGGGACTCATTCACCACCCTTTGTGAATGGTTCTCTCTAGAGGGTACTCATTCACCCAAGGTGGGGAATTGGTCCCACTAGTAATTTTTGAAGGTGGGTTTTTGGTATATGAAAGAATCAAGTTTTTTTGGTCAAGTTTTAAGTGATTTCTTAGGTGAAATGGTCCTCTAGATCAAAAATAATGGGTCCTAGGGGCCTATTAATATTGTTTTGAAGGATAAAAGATGCAAGAAGACTCAAAAGTGGGTCTAATTATGCATGAAATTGTCTCTTTCCTCAAGAGGGTCCAATTTTCTATGGCACAACATCAAGCTACCACATTATTTCCATAAAATCGTGTTAGTCAAACACATACATAGGCAGCTAGTGGGTGACATTAGGGATCCATAAATCCTAATTGTATTATAGCTAGTATGAAGATTCTGGACCCCCCAATTGAAATTGTGTGTAGTGTCTTGCTCATATTCCAGAGGCCTCAATTTTTTTTCACACCACTTGATATTATGTAAATAGGCTTTAAGCCCAACTGCTTTAGCACACTAAACTTAAACCCATTACAAAGTGTAGAATAGTTGGAATCATGATAGTGCACATCCCATTTATGCATCTGTATTTGTATAGGCAACTCATTGTCCATATTATCCCTTTCTCTCAACTTCATGAAATTCCTCATTACCTTTCTTCCTTTCTATAATAGCATGTGCATTAACAAAGAATAATGTCTATAGGATAATGGAGGTGTTGTATCCTTTAACCTTACCAAACATTCATGCAAGTGATCAACAATATTAGAGGTATAATCAAAATTCTTGTTCTAATACTTGTTTTGTATATCAATTTCCATGCCCATCAAAGCAACATCCATTTTCATATCAAACTTATTTTGTATCACTTGACACAATGCATAGTCTGTATTCTTGAAGCAATCTTCAAGTTCATCATAGTCAAATGGCTCAAAATCCCTAGGATAAAATGAAACACTATTATTTTTAAAATCATGCCTCCTATTCCTTGGAAAGACATTTTTTATATATGAAAACTTATTTTTCTCATATTCATTATACAATGCACAAAAAATTATTGGCTCAGTAGAAGATGGGTTCAAATTGGAAACTTCAACTATTTTGCTTCTTGTAATTTCCAACATTGGAAAAAAATTTGGAATCTCTTGATTTCCATATCAGAAGGGTGATAACACCAATCCAATTCAAGCATTAAGTCCACCTCCATAAGTACATTAGGTAAAACCAATTTTCCAATATCACAGGTCCATAGATAAAAAGTAGGGTGACTACCAGACCTCCTTTTGAAATCATATAAAAAAATCCAAACCTCTTTGTGGTAGAATGACATCACCAACCCTAGAAGTTGAATCCTGAAAATGACTTGTCAATACCCCTACACCAGTTTTCCTCTTCCATAACATGAGAATAATCTCTTTTCACCATTCTATTTGTTGTCCATGCTTTAGGAATGTCTCCTTTGGGATTTTCATTTTAGGTTTAAATCTTTTGACCTTTTTCAACTTAGGTTTTCTCTTAGTTTTAGTAGTAGACTCACTAGGATCACCCATTTTATAGCATAATTCAACTAGGGTTTTAGATAATGGGGAATTTCAATCTAAACTCTTCAAATTCATAGGGTTCAAACTAAATTTCAACAAATTTCACTCTCCTTCCCAAAACCTGCATGTAACAAGTGTAATTCCTTCACTAAATAGAGGTATAAAATTCAACTTACTCAGGAAAAACTAGAAGTTTATTCTTAAAATTGTCCTCATATGCAGCTTTGGCTTCGTCTTTTATTCACTTGACCAATTCTATAGCTATTAATGACTGTAATTGTGAAATAAAAATGATCAACAACCCTCTTTATGACTCAGAGATGGAGAGTCTTCACCATTAATGTCTGAAAGATAATTCACATGAGTGAATTGACAATTAGTCATTCATGTTTGAATTACTGCCATCGATCCCTTTTGATTTAAAACATGATCAATGACTCTCCTCAGCCATTTCTTTTTTCTTTCATAGGTGATCTTTAAAATAGGGATGATATTGAATTTTCCACATAGCCATCACATGCTCATTAATGGAGCTTCATCGTTCATATTCATAATTTAGAAATGAGGAGAAAACCTCCAATAAGGAATATTCGCTAGCATATTCACTCATTCCATCACTTGTCATTGAATTGTTTCAAAGACACACATATACTTTAGCAAAGAAAAGAACCTACTCCATTGCTCATCGTCATAGTTGATTTGGAGATGAGAATGCTTTCGATAATGGGAAAAATGAGAAATGGTACCAGATGTTGACAAGTAACACAATTGTAAAACATTGTTCTTTACCTTCCTATCACTCATCACTAAAGATAAAATGAGTGATAGAACTTTTCTAATTGTAGTGGGATGGTGTGATATAAAGAATAATTAAGAGCCATTGCATATTACTGAAGTGGAAACAAATAACCACATCTTCAACAATAAGTGATACAAAAGGAACAAAGCCCATCGCTTATCAAAGAAGAAAACCATGAATGGAAAAATATTTCCATGATGTGTGATACAAAGGAAACTCAATGGATTATTGCTCATCATTTTAATGGTAGAAAATCTTCTGTGATGAATGATACAAAGACTTTAAGTGATAGAAAATTGCACATGTATAAAAGGCCATTTTAAAAGAGTGACTTCCTAAGGAGAATGATGGACAAGTCCTTGGAAGGATTTAAAATCAATTTAGCAAAGGATGTAAAGGAAAAATAAATCCAAATTTTCAACTTTATAAAATATTAAATCCTCAAACTAAAGTAATAAGAGAAATATAAGGTGATGAATAAATGGGGAATCCCAACCTAAAGGGGTTGGTAACCAAATGAACCCAAAGACTTAAGATATGGCTAAGAAAAATTGGAACTACCAATAGAAAGTCAATGAAGGATTAGACCCAAAGACGAGGATTCAGGAGAAAGGGAAAAATATGCTAAGTAAACCAACCCCAAAACATAAAACCCTAAACATAATAACATAAAAATGAAGGGCCTGCCCAAACAAGGCAAGGAGACTAGTGACCTATATACAAAATTTACAAGACTATATAATGTACATGGAGTAGAACATATTTCAAGAGAAATATGGCTTCAATAATTGTTCATGTACTGGTGATTGAAGAATTTCACATCTTAAACTTTGGAGAAAGTATGAATCATCCCCATGTGTATTTGAAACCAGATAAGGGATTAGTCATAATGCTTCAAACTTTCCATTCTTGCCATTATCCTGAGCTCTTGTATTCCACATCAATACCATAGGAAAAGCTGTGTTTGGCTTGTAGCTACATCTTGGTATTTTTTCATGAGCTTCTCTTCTATCAAGGTATCAACCTTCTACTACATTTCATCATAGATGTCACCATCATAGTTGTATCATAGAAAAATGGATCTTTGGACATTAGGGTATGTAGGATTTGCACCCTTAAATGGCAGAAAAATCAGAAAAATCTGTTAGGCTTGACATTATGTAAGTTATCTATATTATTTCCAAAATACTAGCCAATGTAGTTGCATAAGATGTTGTAAAGTGTACTAACAACACTTTCACATTTATTCATAGACTTGTCATCAATAATCAGGCATTATTTTTCTTCTAATTTAAGCCCTCTAACTTTTTCATCCACCACATTACCTAATATTTTTCACCAATGTATTTTTTAGAGTGTTGTAATGTAATTCACACAACTAAACCTTATCTATTTATAACACTTTCAAAATCCTAAAAACCCACTTTCAATGCCTAAGGTTGGACTCATTTGCCATTCTGGGTGAATGAGTCCCCTTAGGTGGGACCCATTTGCCCAAGGTGACAAATGATTCCACTTTAACTTAAAATTAAAATTTAATTTAAAATTTTGTCAAGTTTTTATTCTCCAAGATCTAAGGTCAGCCGCTGAGGTTGTAATTTTTAGAATTATTGCATAATTGAGTATAAATACAAGCTTCTTTCTCTCATTTTCATACCTAGATTTCAAGTATTCATGCATATAGTTTACAAGAGATCATTGAGCATTCACAATAACATTCAAGTAATTTCAAGGGTATATTATCAAGCTTTCAAGAGCATTCTTTAAGTTTCTTTCATCATGTGAAAGACTAGTTGCACCATGTTGTTTTAGAGGTAACAATTTTGAGGTAGGATTGTGTGATTCAAGCATGTGGTTCATTAAAGATCTATCAACATCAAGTTATAGTTCAAGTATACATTATTCAGAGCCACTACTTACATGTTTACATTTTATTGGAAGGGTTTGGTGAGTTGTAGCATTCTCTTTGTTCATTCATCATTCTCTTTCTATATTTCATTTCATTTCAATGTTTTAATTACCAAGAAGGGGTTTGACCAAGGAAAACCCCTATTCACTAACCCCACAACATTTTCCTCTCTTCTTGTGTGTGATTTGAAGGGATAGGTTGTATATTTACCATGAATTCAAGATTAGAAAAGTTATAAAGTGGTCAAAGTAATTAAAAGTTGTCAAAGGCCTAGGAGAAGCTTGGAGAAGATTTACAAGATGAATCCTGCAGTTTCGAACCCAGATTTGAGCCTAGAGTAGAGGAGTAGACCAAGATCTACAGATTCAAAATTTGAATTTCCAAAATTTTAGAAGTGGACTAATTCACCATTAGTCGTGAATGAGTCCCACTGTAGGAGTCTGACAAATATTTTTGTAGATATGAGTACCTAAAGTAGGAATAAGTCATCTAGCTTGGTGTATGAGTCCTAGTTGGCCTAAAAAGTAGTAATTTTAGGATTTCAAAGCTCCATTCCATATCTCTCTAGTTTCCAAGTGCATACTTTGAATTGCATAGTTTTTTGTTACATTCTATTTGCATGTTCTCAATTATTTTTGAATATCATATTGTGTTTTCAAGTATCTTGCATTTTCCAAGTTTATACTTGGTGGTAAACCCCCTTATCTATTTTCAGCCTTTAATATAGTCCCATTTGATAGATTTAAATCTCCTTTGAATTTGAATCTCAAGTGTTTATTCTTGAGTGAAGCATTAAGGGTTTTATATCTCTCCTTTTATGTTTAAAACCCTATAAGTGTAAGAGAGTTCCTCGATACAAATTTTTTTATTTCATTTTGGTTAACCTACATTTAGAGCATCATGTTTCTCATTTGGAGTGAATTTTCATAATAGATTTAGCTTGCATTAACATTTAATTGCATTTTGCATTGGTTAATTTTCATTCTAGTGTTGCAAAATTTGCATTAGTGAAAAGCTCATTTAGCTTGCATTATGCATCTTAAATTCATTGAAAATCAATAAAATTCTACATTTTCATCTTAAATTTTCATCAAAAACCATAAAAAGCATACAATCCAATCTAAAAATTCTAATTTTCTTAGAAAAATCACTACGTGGACTCATTCACCACCTTGGGAAAATCAATCCAATTGCATATTTTGCATTGCATTTTCACGCATTTAATCTTCATTTTCTGAATTTTTGTATTTCTATTTAAATTTCTAGAATTTCAGTTATAAGAATTTCATTGCTCTTAGTTTACATTGTATTTTCACTCATCCTACATTTAGTAGCCTTTGCAGGAGAGTTTAGTGTCCTATTTCTAATACCATAGTGAGAAGAAGTTTGAGACTCATGGTATCCCATGATAACACACTCATTGTGGATCTTGGGTTATCTAGTGCTTCAACTCCTAGTATTGACACTAGTACACTATGCATGGATAATATCCTTAACCAAATCTTTTTGTTCAATTAGCATGCAAGTTGAACTAAAGAATGATGATATCCTGCAAGAGAAAATAATTAAAATTCACGAGGACCTAGTAAACCTACAACATCAAAAAAGCCATGGAAATATTTCAACTACTAAAATCCCTACCATATACAACATTCACTACATGCTTGAAAGTGATGAAGACCTTGACCTTGTGAAAAAAATAGTGCATATCTTTGGAAAACATGTACCTTCAACCTCCACTACTCTTATACCAACAAAAAATGTCACAAGCCAAGGAGGAACTCAAATTCCTCCTACCTCAACAATTGCCTCAATACCTACCTATACCACTCCTCAAGTCACAACAACAATACAACACATTAGTAATGTGATTCCTTCCTTGGGTATTCCTACTAGCATCCCTAGTTCCTATGTGGCATTAGAAGTAATATCTTCTACATTACCACCTATAAACATTCCATTCACTTGTCC
Organism: Sequoia sempervirens; assembly: GCA_007258455.2. Lineage (NCBI taxonomy): Eukaryota > Viridiplantae > Streptophyta > Pinopsida > Cupressales > Cupressaceae > Sequoia > Sequoia sempervirens. Next base: position 980,197,275 of record VDFB02281492.1, read on the forward strand.
TAAAAATAAATACACTCCATCATCACTTTCGTTTCCATCTCATACCACTTGAAATGACCATCTCATAGCACAACTTTTCCAAACTATTTCATCCATGCAAAAAAAAATCTCCACCATAAACCAAAATTTGAATGGCCCACCCACCTATTATATAAAAAATAGCCCATTGTCTTTGGAGATATTATGTACACCGATGCCAAAAGGTGTAGAGGTGCCTAGCTTTTGTAAATATGGAGGGAAGGGAGATCCTACTAACCATTTTAATGCCTACACTACCTTATGTAGTGACTTTTTCCTTGATAATAAACTATTGGAACAAAAATTTATAAGATCCTTAAAAGACACAACCTTGGAACGACTCTCATCTTTATCAAACAATTCAATTCATTCATTTAATGAAATTTTTTATATGTTTGTAACCCATTTCCAAATACATATGACTCCCAAAAATACCTTTACCGATTTGATGAGATGCAAGAAAAAAGAAGAAAAGATAACTGATTTTATTTCATGCTATCAATTGCTTTATTCCCAAATCAATGTTAAGATCCCAGACCCACACCTTCAAAAGATGTTCATAGAAAACCTACAAAGTAAGATTCAAGACAAGCTCACTATGATGAAATTACCATTCTTCATGCACTTGTGCACTTCCCTTTGTGATTATCAAAATTTGGTTAGTAGTCGAGATACAAGGTTCGCTTCTTGACACATTGAGAGATCTGAGCCTGCACACCAAAATAATTCCCAACCTTTTAGAAAGAAAAGCAAAGGGTTCCTTCAATTTAATCCTCCTTAGACAACAACTCAAAATTCCAATAACCAAATAGGAGTTGTTAAGGCCATAGTTCACTTTAATTATAGGAATATGAAAAGACAATTAACTCCCTTGCTTGATACCCTTCATAACACAATGTCCCAACTTCTACAACAACAAATGATTACCTTGCCTCACATCAAAACATCCAACCCTAATAATCCTTTACATCTAACCTTTAAATCCAATGCTTATTGCCACTATCATTGATAAAATGGACATGACATGGAACATTGCAAGCATCTTAAACATCTTATGCATGAACTCATTGATTCTAGTTGTCTATCTGTTGTAGGTGTTAGCAATCAAGGAAATAAGTTCATTACCCTTCCAAACCAAAACATGCAAATTTTCACTGATCCAATGCCCAAACATAATATTTCATTTTTCCAAGCTAGCGAAACTAAAAAGAATGATGTGCTGAATGTTGATACAAATGATGAACACAATGATCTTATTTTAAATTTTATCCTGCGTAAGGGTTTACCTAAGAGTCTGATGGAGCTTCAAAAATTATAAATAATTTTCTCATTCCCCATGGGCTTCATTTGCATTTTAAAACCCTTATTTACATTAGTAAGTAGGGTTTTGCTTGCAAAGGTATGCAAATGTTATAATAATGTGTTGACTTTATCTAGCTATTTTTGGTTCCTTAAGTCATCTCTTAAGTTGCATTGCACATTGGTTTACCAGCCCCTTTGGTTTGAAGCACCGATCACCTTATTATCCCATCAACCTTAGCCTTTCCTTAAGTTGGGTCTTAAATTTTCCTTGGTCAGTTAAGCTTAAGTCATTCACCCTCAAGAGTCATGCCATCATTGGCCTAACCAAGGCCTCTTATTAAATGTTAAATCTACCTTGCATGCATGTTTTTAGATTTTGGTATGTGGGAGGAAATCTTGGTCGTACCCCACCATCTCATAGGCGATAAATGTCGACAGGTTAACAATAGCGAGGCTGGCAAAATAAGGATGTGTGTCCTTGTACGATCATGGGTCCTAGTCACCACTACCATTCCCATCGTCTGACACATTCAACAAATGGCCGAGATCAAATATTGGGAATGATCTCCACTATTCCCCACTAGTTTGCTAGGAAAAGGTAAACACCTTTTAAAATTAGTGAGATCAGCAAGATATCAACATGTGGCCCGATCTACACAATTTGTGCAATGGGTGGAGCTTGTTGATAGAGAAACTATCATTTGAGATGGATAAACACCATTGGACAAGGGAAAATCAGTCAAGCACCATTGGAATTCAAAGACAATCAACCTAGTGTAAGCTATTTGATTTTCCATCTAGGCATGAGATCGATTGCCTATACTCACAGCTGATAAATGACACGTGATAGCCATTTTCACTCTACAATCAGCACACATTAATGTCCAATTTTCTATAGGAGTGATAAAATGGACCTTTGTACATGTGAAGGCTTAATTGCAGGTAATCATGAAGTGCAATTTGTAGACTTCTATGCACTTGAAAATTAAATGGTGACAATATGCATGCCAATGAATTGCCCACTTTGTGCATGTTCTTTTTCTCATTAAGTATTGGTAATTGATAACATCAACTCCGTCAATAAATATAAGTGAATGAGTTTCTATTCTCGTCATAGTAATTAAGTAGCCAAGTCCTCAAGTTGTTGTAGAGAACAGAGATTGAGAATGTGCATCTTTTGGTTGAAAAATGACCAAGTCTGGTTCCACATCAATCCTAATAGAAAGTTCTTCTCAACTCCAGTATCATAAGCCCCATGATGAAGACTCGAGATAGGAATAGAGCATTCATGAGGATGCCAGGGAGGAGTGTTCACTAGTGATTGTTAGATATGGCCACCAATTGAAAGACCAAGCCAGAAGCTTGATGGAGGTAGAAATAAAAAGAGAAGAAGCTATTAGGCCTTCTAGCAGAACTCAGTAGAAGCTTTGATCTGGTTGTTGTTCATTTGGTCAAAAGAATTCTCCTATCAACCTTACCAACAACCCATAAAAAATTGAGATGGAGACTGAATCTAGTTACTATCAATATTTGGAAATCAGGGGTTGAGGTTCCTTTCTATCCCTCCTTTGGTTGTTAGGACTCTGAGTGGGAGAAAAGTCATTGTGATGAATGAAGAAAAGGTCAAAAAAGGGGTAGAAATATCATCTCCAACCCTTGTTATTACTCAGAGCGGTTGTTTGTACTGGGTTGTGTGTGTGTCTCTAGCAAAAGGTCTTCTGGTGTGTGAGATGAAGGTGGTGGGCAATAAAAATTTTTGTTGATAAATGATTTCTAGGTTGTCATTTTCTCTTCCTGCGTGTGTGGCACAATTTTGGGATGTTGAAGGGTGACTATTTTCCCTCATGGTGGTTTGGGTATTGGTGTTGTTGTCTTCTTGGTGGTTAAGAAATATTTTGGCATCACTTTATCTCTTCCTCATGGTAGTTATGGTAATTTTGGCTTTCCCCGTGCTCAAAAAAATCATGTGGGGATTTTGAAATGAAATTGAAATGTAGCATGAAATGAAATATTTTGTATCAAAATTTCATTTGATTCATTGGATTTTTTTCTCCCTTGTCTTATAAAAGGGAATTCAAGGGTTATTTGTAGGGGGGATGAAAATTTTGGTCAAGTTTTTAGTCAGGTATATACATGGGTAGAACACTAGGTATAGAAAATAATGAATAGAACATATAGCTTGTTTTGAGCTTTGAGGAACATATGAAATTGTCTTGAATTTTTTTATAGACATGACTGATAAATATAAGTAAACATATAATTCTAATACATATGCTCTCCTGATGTAAATATTTGTCAATTCTGAATGAAATATTAATGATGCTTTTGTTCATCTTCGAACATTTTTTTGGATGTATGTCTCTATTTCTACTTTGATTCAAGCAATCAATTAAAATTTTTAAATGGGGTCATAAATTTATAGTTATTTGCAAGGGCTTTGATAAGTAGTTATGTACTAAACAGGGTGAGCTCCATGATGCAAAGTTATTGTGAGAGTAGTCCATTTCATCATATTTTAAAATAATTTTGGTGTTACTAGTATTTGTATATGTGACTCCAATGCCCAATGTAATAAGGCACTGGTCTATTTTTGAAGATTCACTTAATGGGTTAATCAAATGTCTATCTAGTGACTGAATCAAAGTCAAAATTTGAATTCACTTTAAAATTCATTAATCTTAATGCATTTATGTGTCAATTACTATGAGCAATGTATTTTTTGATGAATGGGTAGCACTTTACTAGAAATAAGCCAATCCCATAGTAACTCTTGCATAATTATGCTTTATTAAAGTTGATCTATGAAAATGTTGTTTTCTAAAAATTATACTTCAAACTGAACACAAATAGGAACACCCTCCTCGGTTCCACAAAGCCTAAAGTGTAGGAGATCTTAGATTTTGAGTAGATCTCATTTGTTGGCCATTCATTATAATGGTCTTGATTGTAGAATTGGCTATCCCTTAGAGATTCCTTAGGTGCATTGGAAAAAACCAATAGAATGGAAACTCTACTGGGGAGAAGTAAAGAAATATCTATTTGCATAGAGTCAAGAATTTGGTGGATCTAAACATCTATGTTAAGATAATTGAGAAGTTCTTGAAGCTAGAAAATATTTTGTTGTAGTAAAGATCAAAGGATTTGAGTGTGACTCCGCTATTGGAGAAGAACTAGAATTTGATTTACTCTTGAAAGGACTTCATGATTTTGGAATTTTATTCCTCTATGAAAGGAGATGGCGACTCTATCCAAAGAACAAATTGAATTATGAAGAAGATTTATAGATTTGTAGAATTTGTAGTCAAGGAGAAAGGATAATAGCTACTACAAGTTTCCAGGTATTCTCATAATTCTAGGGCAAACATTATTCAGTTTGAAAGAAGTTTATGATAAATATTCAAGACTTGAGCTAATAAATGGTTCCCTATTAGATGAATTTGCATTAAGAAAGGGAACAGTAGTAGTTATTTTCATACTTCTAATATGTAACATGTAATATCTATAATGATGTGGGAAGTATGCTTTATTTTTAATTATGCCTCTAAGAAAGCTTTAAGGCATAAGGATTCAATCTATTTTTTAGAATCATGGTTGAAATACTAAATGATGCAATTAATAACCATGTATGAAGATTGACAATGATTAAATATGAATACAAGATGGTTTCACTGTGGAACATCAAGTAAAAGTATGCAGGGTCAACAAGTTGCATCATGCCCTCAAAGGGATTTTGTTATTGAAAATTATGTTCCATTGGTTTTTAGTGGCATTAGAGGTTTCCCCAATCTGATTCCTAAAAATGCTATGAAATATTTACCCAAATTCACAGGGAAAAGTTTGGAATCAGCCTCCAAACATTTACAAACACTTACGAATGTGATGGGGGATTATGAAGTGAATCATGAAAATGTTGTCATGAAGCTCTTTGTTCAATCCTTGAAGGACAATGCCAAGGATTGGTACTAATATTTTCCAAAAAGTTTCATAGCTTCATGGAATTAGTTCATGACAATTTTTGTTGAACAATTCAATGAAAAGGTAACTCCAAGTGTGGTGAGGAATTTTTTTATGGAAATCCATATAAGTGAAGGTGAGTTAGTTCATGTTTTCAACCTTTGATGTGCAAAGGAAATCAAGGAAATTCCAAAAGATATATCACCAAATGGTGCATAATTTTTGGTTGTATATCTAGGAGAATTTGACAAGAAGATGAGCTTCTTACTAAGAGACAAGGATCCCATAGCCCTGCACCAGGCATATCAAGAGGCCATGGACATTGGGAATAATTAGAAATAGTCAATCATGAGAGGACCCATGATTGCTAGTAGTAATTCTAGAAATATCCAAACTATTAAACTAGGTAGATCAGAAGGTAAAAAGGTTTGTCAAGGAGGAGATCTCATAAATGTCATATCCACTTTATTCCCAAGAAATGCAGAATGTGAGCAGCATCAACTTCCAATCAACCAAGGATGGGAAAGTATGATATAATTTTTTCTATAAGGAAGATAAATGAAATAAGGAGATGTGAAAATGAGTCACCATATGACCTATTTTCAATATTTTTGGATGCCTTGATGGAGATACCCAAGATTTTTAGACCTAGTGACCTAATGTGCATTATTTTTTCTTTTGGAGCATACATATCAAGATCAAGCCAATGGTCGGAGGATCAAAAGCCTCATAGCCTTGATCAAATAGTATCTTGGATAAATTTTGTGGAAAGCATTGAGCATGGATGTATGATCTTATCCATTTCTCAGAATATGGGTAGTAATTGTCATGTTGAAGAAGATAAAAGGCTAAGATTGTCTTATCAACAAGAAGCATTAGAGTCAGAATAATTGACTATTGAATGTTTCCATTTCACTAATAACCTAGAGGTAGGAGCATCTAGTAGTGAAGAGGATGAAGAGTTTGAATATTAAAACAAGGAGGTAGTTCCTAATTACCTTCCTTGGGATGTCATAAGCTATGAGAAAACATAATAAGTGCAAGGTGAAACCACACAAATTGATTCAGCTAACAACTATCATGCACCAGTAAATGAAGGGAAATCACCTAGCTTCAATTATATGGTACAAATGAGGAATCAAAATGAAGAGATTGAATTTTGGCAATGTACAATTCAATATGATTCTTCATATGAAGTGGAGATAGAATCCCTTGCTTCTAGTAGAGGGTATGTTAATAGCCTTGAAGGTTTATGTTTCCTAGGTAGTGAAAAAATCTCCTCATGTGAAGAATTATTTGAATACAGGTCAATTGTTGCAAACAAAAATGATGAGGAGGATGTTGAGGTTGTCTATCTTTGTTCCTTAAGTGACTAAAACTAATCTTGAGTACACTAATAATCAGAGTTGTTGGGATCATGATTTTAAAGATGATGAGATACATCCAATTAATGTATGGAAAAATATTTTATTTGATGAAGATGCCTTGGATAGTAAGGTTGCAACTGACAATCCTGATTGGTGTAGAAGCAATCCTCTTTTTGAGGATACCTCTAATGAGCATTTGATAATTACTACCAATGGATGTGTTGTGGATGGTTCATATAAAGATCAAAGTGATGTTGATTTAGGTAATTTTTCCTCTAAAGATGTCACCTCTGACTTGTTAAGCTCCCAACTGCATGGAAGGTGTGGGGATGTAGACATCAATGAAGATATCCACCAACATGTGACTAGGAAAGTTGTGCTTGACAAGTGTGCTTCATATTTCCTAGAACCTAAGTGTGACATTAGCTTGCAATATGTAGAAGCTCTAGATACAACGTGGACGTCCAAAAGGATGTAGATGATTGCATTGAATTTCCTATGGTGGAGGGTTGTGCACTTGAAAAGACAATTGAGTTGTCAGTTATTCATTTCCAATAGGATGATTGCATGGATATTCCAACAACATTGTCTTATGTTGAGAAGAAATAATTATTTGATGATCTTACAAAGTATGTAAATATTGCAACATTATTTCACCCATGTGAGGAGCAGTCCAAGGACATAAGTAGCCAAAAAAAATAATACAAGATAGTATGAAGCTGAACTAGAGTTCTTTTCAGATACTTCTTATCTAATGGATTTAATTATGGAACTTCTTTCATCTCATGAAGTTAACACTTGTGGTAAGTAAGTTGACAATAGGCCTGATCATGTTTTCTTTCTTGAATTTACAAAAGATTCTCCAGGTTTGAACGAAAGTGTTTATGAGGTTTTTAAGTTTTATGAGTAGGTGGAATATGATTGTACACCTCATGATAGTGTAGAGTATGAGGGATTCACCTTCCCTATTCAATTTGATAAGACCGTAAAGGAGAGGGATAAGTTTGGAAATGTTATTCCAAATACCATAGGAAGTGTTGATCATGATGATGCCAATAACCTGGAACTACATAATGTTCATGTGAACTCACTACTAGTAAAACAAGCCCATGTTTTTGATAGAGGAAAGTATTGTCCCTAAATTTTTGGGGGCTTGGGGCCTCCATTTTGTGGAAATACTTCATAATGTATATTTTATAACTAGTGTACATATGCTAGTCTACTTTGCTTTCTTTTTGTTGGGTCTACTTTCCTTGTCTGGGTGAGTTCCTTGGTTTTTGTGTTCTACTCTTGTCTGCTTCAACCTGAGATTATATTTCATGCTATACCCACTAGGGTTATACATCCCCAAGCATGATCCATTGCTGGAGCTTCAAAAATAATGAATAATTTTCTCATTCCTGATGGGCTTCATTTTCATTTTAAAACCCTTATTCTCATTAGTCAGTAGGGTTTTTCTTGGAAAGGTATGCAAATTTTATAATTCCGAATTGAATTTCTCTACCAGTCTCTGGTTCCTTAAGTCATCTCTTAAGCCTCATTGCACATCAGTTTACTGACCCCTTTGGCCTGAAGCACAGGTCACCTTATTATCCCATCGGCCCTAGCCTTTCCTTAAGTTGCTTCATAAATTTTCCCCTCTGACTTAAGCTTAAGTCATTCACCCTCAAGGGTCATGTCACCATTGGCCTAACCAAGGCCTCTTATTAAATTCTAACTCTACCTTGCATATAGAATTTTAGATTTTGGGATGTGGGAGGAAATCTTGGTTGTACCCCACTAGATCAAGCATAGTAAATGTTGGTAGGTGAAAATTACCAAGGCTGGAAAAATAAGAACACATGTCCTTGTACGATCGTGGGGTCCAGTCCCCACTATCATGCCCATCATCCAACACATTCAATAAATGTCCAAGATCAAATCTTGGGAACAATCTCTATCATTCCCCATTGGTTCATGAGGAAATGGTGAACATCCATTAAAATTAGTGAGATCAATGAGATCTCGACATGTGGCTTGATCTACTTAGTTTGTGAGATGGGTGGAGCCCACTGAAAGAGAAACTATCATCTGAGATGGATAAACACCATCGGTCAAGGGCACATCAGTGTAACACCATTGGAATTTAAAGATGTTCAACCCAGTGCAAGCTGTTTGATTTTTAATCTAGGTGTGAGATCGATGGCCTATATTCATAGCTAATAAATGGCATGTGATAGCCATTTCCACTGTACAATCAACATGCATTAGTGGCTAGTTTTTTGTAGGAGTGATCAAATTGGTCTATGTGTGTATGAAGACTTAATTGCATGCAATCATGAAGTACAATATGTAGACTTCTATGCACTTGAAAATTAAATGGTGAGAATACACATGCTCCTTTTCTTATTTATTATTGCTAATCAATAACATCAGATCGCTCAATAAATAGAAGTGAATTAGTTTCTATTCTCATCATAGAAATTAAGTAGCCAAGTCCTCAAGCTATTGCAGAGAGCAGAGATTGAGAGTGTGTGACTTTTGATTGAAAAATGACCAAGTCTAGTTCCACATAAATCCCAATATGAAGGTCTTGTCAGATCCGGTCTCAGAAACCCCATGATGAAGACCTAGGATAGGAACATAGCATTCACAAGGATATACTAGGGAGAAGGAGTCTTCATCGGTGATTGTCAAATGTAGCCACCAATTGAAAGACCAGGCCATAAGCTCGATGGAGCCGAAAACAAAAAAGATAAGAAGCTTTTGGGCCTTCTAATAGAACTTAGTTGAAGCTTCGATATGGCCGTAGTTCATTTGGTAAAAAAAAATCTCCTATCGACCTTACCGACATCCCATCAAAAAATAAGATGGAGATTGATTCCAGTTACCATTGGTATCTACTGACCATCGGCTGGGCTCTGTCACCTAGGGTAGAGGTATAGTCTATCCCTCCTATGGCTATTAGGACTCTGAATGGTAGAAACACTACTATGATGAATGAAGAGAAGGTCGAAGAAGGGGTGGAAGTATCATCTCCAACCCTTGCTATTACTCAGAGCGACCATGTGTACTAGGGTGGGTGTATTGCAAGAAAAAGGTATTCTAGTGTTTGAGATGAATGTGGTGGGCAATAAATTTTTGTGTTGATAAATGATTTTTTGGTTGTCATTTTCTCTTCCTTTGTGTGTGGCACAATTTTGGGATGTTGAAGGGTGACCATGTGCCCTCATGGTAGTTTGGGTATTTGTTTCATTGTCTTCTTGGTGGTGGAGGAAGATTGTGGTGGAACTTTATCTCTTCCTCATGGCAGTTATGGTAATTTTTTCTTTCCCCATGCTCAACAAAACCATCATGTGGGGATTTTGAAATGAGATTGAAATGTAGCATGAAATTAAATTTTTTGTATCAAAATTGCTTTTGAGCCAATAACTTGTTTGCTCCCTTATCTTATAAAAGGGAATTCGAGGCTCATTTGTAGGGGATGAAAATTTTGGTGAAGTTTTGAGTCGGTTATATACATGGGTAGAACACTAGGTATAAAAAATAATGAATAGAAAAAATAGCTTGTTTTGAGTTTTGAAGAACATATGCAATTTTCTTAATTTTTTTTATAGACATGACTAATAAATATAAGTAAATGTATAATTCTGATCCATATAATTTCAAATGAAATATTAATAAAATTTTGATACGTATAATCTGTGTGAATTTTGAATGAAATATTAATGATTCTTTCATTCATCTTCAAACATATGTTTGAATGTATGTCTCTATTTCTACTTTGATTCAAGCAATCAATTTAAATACTTAAATGGGGTCATAAATTTATAGTTATTTGTAAGGGATTTGATAAGCAGTTATGTATTAGTGAGGGTGAGCTCCATGATGAAAATTTATTGTGAAAGTAGTGCATTTGATCAGATTTTAAAATCATTTATGTGTTATTGGTCTTTGTATATGTGACTCCAATGCCCAATGTAACAAGGCACTGGTCAATTTTTGAATATTCACCTAAAGGGTTAATCAAATGTCTATCTAGTAACTAACTCAAAGTGAAAATTCAAATTCACTTTAAAATTAGTTAATCTTAACACATGTATGTGTCAATTACCATGAGGAATGTCCTTTTTGATGAATGGGTAGCAATTTACTAGAGATAAGCCAATCTCATAGTAACTCTTGCATAATTATCCTTCATTAAAGTTTATCTATGAAAATGATGTGTTCTATAAAGTATATTTCAAAATGTACACAAATAGGAACACCCTCCTTCGTCCCACATAGCCTAAAGTGTAGGAGATCTCATTTTTTTACTAGATCTCATTAGTTGGCCATTCATTATAAGGGTCTTGATTATAAGAATTGGCTGCCCCTTAGAGATTTCTTAGGTACATTGGAAAACTCTAACAAAGCTCTCTTGATATTGCTTTCTCCTATAAGGATATAATTAAACATCTACCTGATGGTCCTCTCTACATAGTTGACCATATATATGAAAATCCCACTAATGGGATAATCATAGATACTACTAGTGGAAAGAAGATGATGACCAAGGAATTATTAGTATTGCATGAAATTTATCAAGACATGACTATGATAAAACAAAAGCATGGATCAAGATGCACAATGGTTTTGCTTGCCCTATGTTTGGATTATTGGTAAGAGACACTGCATAATTCATCTAGTGTTGTCATTGATGACAACCTTAGTCACTAATGCCATTCACACCTTAGTATTTTCTTATACTAGAAGTCAGATTGAAGATATGTGTTAACCATCAAAGCTAAAACAAGGAATCTGACATAATTACATTGATTGAATATGTAATTACCTATAATCATTTTATGTTATGGGTCTCAAGGAAGGTCTTTTTATGTATGACCTATCTTATCTTTGAATCATAGGGCCTCATATTGATTGGTATGCAAGTTAAAAGAACTAGTTTATTGATTTTCATTCTAAAAATGCGGAAACGCTGACTAGATGAGTGTAGTGTGTTGCGGATATTTGAGGCATAATTGTTTAAGGTGTTTTGTGTTCAAGACATGTTGTTTTGGGTCCTTACTATGTTTTGGCAGACATTTTTTTTTTGCATTGATAATTGTTTTTGGATTGATTTCACAGTTTGTGCACATCTCATATTTTGTTAAAGTCGACATGCGGTTGTTCTAATCTCCAGTTGTGGATATATATAATAAATTATTCAAATCATTTTGGGATGTGATGAAATATGATGAAAGAGTTAGAAGGATTAAATATTGATTGTGCATAATTTAACTTGAGTAGAACTGTAATAAATATTTTGGAAACCCACAATCTCTAGCTCTATCCTAAGGTTTTTCACCTAGGAGGGTATGTGCAGGATCATCATGGAAAAAATAGGCCCTTAAGTGGCAAAATTTTTAGAAAAATTAGAGTTAGGCAACTTGACGTAAATATTTGAATAAGTTATCTATATTATTTTAAAAATATGTAAGAATAGAATCTATAGAAAATTGAATGTAGTTTCTAAGCTACTAGGTTTTCTTTCAGCAAAAAAATATATTTGGTGAAAATTTGAAATTTCAATGCCGTAGTACTTAAATTTCAAGGAAAAAATAAGTAGGTGTCTGTCTGACCACCCTAACCACAATAAAATGATAATATTTTTTTTATAAGATTTTATATATAATTAGAGGACTAATGTCCTGATCTGATGCATATTTGTTTGTAATTTTTTTCCAAATAAATAATTAATTATGAATTTTTAATCAGAATTTTAAAAATTATAAAAAACTTATATGTCTAACCACCTTAACTTGGTCAAAACTTCATGAAATTCATTTTTTCTTTTTTTTAATCCTATAGTATGTGAAGCATAGAATGTGATACATATTTTGGATTCAGAAAATGTGATGTCGTTTGAAAGCTATAGATGTTTTTCAATCAACCTATAAATTAGGACTTTAGTCGTAATTCGAATAGAAAATAAATAATAATTACTTATTAAATTCAAAGTAAAGCATAATTTATATTGGTGGAAATTTGAGAATCTCCTTTAAAAATTCTTTTTGTTTCATCAATTTTGGGTAAAAAAGAGGTCATTAGCCACATACCCATCATATTGCCACTTTTTGGCCCATCACGATCCTGCACATACCCAGGAGAGGATAATGGACCAAAATGACTTGTCTAAAAATATAATAAATGGAAAGAGGGGTGTGGAATGTGTGTAAGGATATGTTTAGATGATTACATATGCAAATGAATGAATGAAAACTATTCTAATGTAAGATGTTGGAAAGCAAAATGCTAATTGCAAGTATGAACTAGAAACTTAAGCAAATGAAAATAGAAATGAATGAAATTGAAAAAAGTGTACCTGGAGGAAGATTAATGTCACTAGAAGCTTATGAAATGTCTTAGAAACTTCTATTAATGGCCATTGGGACTCATTTTCCATTCATGGCGAATTAGTCCTATTTCTAGTAAAATCTTCTAGAAACCTATTTCTGACTGTTGGGAGCTGAATTATGAGAAAATTTATTTTTAGGCTTATAGGTTGGACTTATTTTCCATGGATGTAAAATAATTCCACCTAAAATAATCTACAAAATCAAGAGTTGATTCTATGGAGTTAGATATTCACTTTTGTCTCCTACAAGTGTTCATTTCTGAAAATATTGGATTCGGGTTTGAAAGTAACCTTTTGTTGATGTTTTGACTTGAATGAATTTGAAACTTGACCTTCAATGATTTCTAAGCTTCCAAGAGTCCTAAATCTGCAAACAAACAAGACAAGAAAGAGATATGTTGAATGTTAGGGCATGGTGGTTTGCCTTGGTCAAACCCCATTTAGGTAATTAAACTAAAATGATGAAAAGATGTAATGAAACATGAAAAAATGGAGATGATTACCCTGTCATGATAATTTTATCTTGAAAGTATGCAACATAACATGAAGATTCAACCCTTGAATGCTTTAGAAAGCTAACTTGATGACTTCTAATGAAGAAACCCTAGCTTGTTTGACTTGGATTACAAGATGAAAGTGAATTAATGATGATAGATGTAAGAATGAGTTGTTAGATGTTGTTGGATGTAAAAACGAGGATAAAAATACTTATTTATAGACAATTGTTCCTTAACACCCGATAATACCCCATCACAGACTGACATGTAGTGAAAATAAACATTAAATTTCACTTTATTTCCCTCAAATGTCTAAATGGGGCCATATAGGAATCATTTTCCACATGGTGAATGGGTCCCACCTGGATGGGACTAATTTTTCTTGCATGGAAAATGGATCCCACAGGGGCCATTCTGACAACTAAGAAGCCAAGGAATTAGGAAATAAGGTCTAAAATTCCATATTCTTAGGTATTTGATCAATTAAAGCCTTAGGATACACAATATGGGTTAATTAGGACTTATTACTAATGATGTAAATGTTAAATAGGCCTTTAGACACATAAATCAAATTTGAAAGTGTGATTAAATACACTTTACAACACTAAAATTAGGTCCACATAGCCTAGAAGGGTACAAAAACCAATGTGAATGTGCAAGACACATTACAACACTTGCTTATCATTAAATTTACATTAAGAAACTTATAGAAAGATTTAATAGTGTATTTTATAATGTTTAATTATGTGGAAATAAGTTAATTAAGTCTAGAAAAGTGTGAAAGTCCTTTACAAGACTTTACAACACCTTTACAAGAAGTCATTAAAAGAATGTTATACAATTTATAAGGGTTTCAGACCTAGTTTGGATGCATTAAATGCTTCACAACACTAGAATCAAGGCCTCATTAAGTCCATTTTATCATGAATTAATCCCATGTCAAGCAAAGGCTCCTTTTTTGTATGGCACATTTATCCCCCACTTTAGTGAGATGATGAACCTACTTAAAACTCATAGTAAAGTAGACATTCAAGAAAAATCCACATGTATGCAAAGCCCATAAGATAAAAAATCATGCAAAGGAAAGAAAGACAAGGTGAAAAAGATGTACTCATGCTGGGCCGACGAAACTTCTTGGTTTCCCTCCAGGTGAGAAAGGCCAATGGTATAATCACTCTAGGGCCACAAAACTAGTTGTCTGTAGGGTGAGGAAGCCCAAAAAGGTAAGATACATATGCTAGTTGGTATGTAATCACAAACACAAAGGTGGCTATGGGGAAAATTCATGCCACTACCTAGGTGGGATTCCCACTCAACCATGTCAAATTTATACCCATTTGATAACTTTAACAAGGCACCACAAGGAAAAATGTTATGAAGAAAAATAAAAAAAGGTACTACAGTCATGCAAGTTACGTTACGAGGTGGAAAAAAGGAATGAAAAATGTAAAAATGTAAAAATATAAAGTGTAAAAGAAGTTCAAATGAGTCTTGTTCAGTTCATGCAAGGTTAGTCACTCATGGAACATTGTGTCTAATGTCTCCAAGAGAGAACCAATCAAAGAATAGTATATTCACAACTTAGGGGATGTAGTGTGTCACATCAAGCCACCAAGAGGAATGTAATATGTTGAGATAGATCAAACTTATGAAGGACATCACAACCAATATCATCCACAAAGGGATGAACACATCACGTAAATGAAAAGGATACACTAAGAACCAAATATGCAAATGAATTATGGTAATGTATGCCCCCCACTTTAAAGGAATAAATACACATCATTCTATGATAAATTGCTTTAAATTAGAGTAGAAAAGAAAAAGGAGAAAGAGAACAAGATATGAGACACAACTTAGAAATTTTATGCCAAGTCGTATGTTTTGAAGTTAGGTTGTGTCATGTCAAGGAAAAATGAAAAATGAAAGAAGGGTTGAATGTTACATGCAAGTCAATCTTAAGATAGGTCATTCACATCTCAAGCTTCCTCTTATATGTTCATGAAAATTTAATGATCTTAGAAACCAAGATCAGACATGTAAACCAAAAAATCTTTCCACAAAAAAGAAACAAAAGCAGAGGCTTTGCATGAAGATGTGCAAATAATATTATTTAGGAATTCATAAATTACATGAGATGAATTGCTTTATAAAATTAATATATGCATAACCCTAAACGAAACCCTAGTATGCACAATTAATAATTAATAAATAATTACTTATTAATGTGCCTAAGTTTAGCTTAAGTAACTAAAGTGATAAGTGACTTAATTAATTAACCAATATGACGTAATTTATTAGGTGAAATAACTAGTTTCTCTAACACCCCCCTTAAGATGAACTTAGGAAGTAGCTAAAACACTAAGTAAAAGATGCATGAAAGTAAAGATGGGTCCTAGAAACAAGGCCTGATTAGGTACCCATGTAAAAATGTAATGAAAACTAAATCAAATGGGGTAAAGGAGAAAACTACGTGGGAACAAAAATCCTCCCCAAAATAGAATGCAAAACACAAATAAGTGATGAAAGATGGAGGATTCCATACGTCCCCCCAAGGACACCATCCATCACAAATATACATGAATGAACCCCTCCAAAAGAGAGGAATGAAGAGACCACATAGCCCCCCTAAAATGAAGTAGCTCCAAAAAGACTGAAGAAACTTCATCTCTTGAAAGAAGTGAGAGGGAAGAGGTTGCATGAATGCAATATCTGAAGGTGAAGTAGGTGTAGCCCAAGATATCTCCATAGAAGTAGGTGAAGACTGAAGAGAAACCACCAAAGATGAATGATCAACTAGGTCTTGTTGCACTAAAATAGAAGAAACCACATCTATACTCATAGAAGCATCAACAATTGCAACAGGAGGTGGAACAAAAGGCTGAAGAATTGGATCTGAAGAGAGAACACCCATGTTCAAGAAGCCAACTATCTCCTCTGAATGATGATTCACACTAGAAGTGTGATGAACAACTGTAGGAACATAAGCACCATCAATAGAAAAATACAACCAAGATAAGTGATCTACCACCCCAATAGCAATAACTAATCTACTCTCCAAGTCTCTAATGATAACTAAATCAAGGGTGAACTCCACAAATCTTCCATTGCCTCCACAAGTAATCTAATATATGGAAAGGAGGTTGTTTTTCAAGTGAGGAACACACAAGACATCCTAAAAGGTGTTGTCCCAAAAAATAATAGACCCCTTCCCTATAACACTCATATAAGTATTGTTTCCCATCAAAATAGGAGACAGTGTAAGGCTCAAATGAAGAGAACATAGACTGTGAAGATGCCATATGATGAGATGAACCTAAATCTAGAATCCATCTCCCTGATCTCAGACCTATTTTTCTAGAATATTTACAAGGTATCTAATATTCTTATTTGATCTCACCGTTTACATTTTGAGTTACTTCTTGGGAAGTGTGCAATTAGGCTAATTTTTGGAGATTAATGAGCATTGTTTTTTTCTTTGAGAGTATATTCTACCGTGTTTTTTCATGGATACACTTAAAATTGCACCGCTTACTCCATTCAACTATTTTGGTTAAGGGGGAGTGTTAGAGTAATGAGTTATTTTACTTAATTAATTACATCATATTGGTTAATTAATTAAGCCACTTATCACTTTAGTTACTTAAGCTAAACTTAGGAAGTAGTTAAAATAGTAAGTAAGAGATGCATGAACGCAAATATGGGTCCCAACAATAAGGCCTAATCAAGTACCCATGTACAAATGCAATGCAAACTAAATAAAATGGGGTAAAGGAGAAAACCATGTGGGAACAAAAATCCTCCCCAAAATAGAATGCAAGAAACAACTAAGTGATGAAAGAGACAATGGAAAGTGACATACAAAGGATAAGGCTATCTAACCCTTTACCCCCAACTTAGTGCAGGACAAGGGTGAGCCTAAAGTGGATGATGGTATGCTTCCCCTTGAGATGGATAAAAGACATGCAATAGTGAGAATGTGATTATCCTACAACTATTATATGGAAAGAAGTAGGAATGAAGGTTATTGATGTGATTAAGGAAGAATTTTAGTTCAGAGGCTTGTGTAATAGTATTGATGTTGAGTGAAGGAGAATAAAAAAGACCGTGAGTTTTTTGTTGTGTGTTTGGCTCTATAGGGTTGTAGATACCTTGTTCTTGAGCACCACATCCTTTTCTAGTATATCCTTGTTGTTTAATGAAGAAATATCCTTTTCCATAAAGTTGTTTCAGTGCTTTGGAATTAGGTGGTTGTTCATTGTTATGCTCGTCAGGGATGAATTTGGAGTTTGTGGCATTATCTAAAGTAGTTGAGGTGGATACTTTTGAAAAGGTGTTTGAATTTTTTTTTGATAGGATGGTTGGTTGCTCTTGTTTCTCATATTTCTTGTGTGTGAATATATATTCACCATAACTGAGGGTGTGAATTCTAAGTATCCCCAATTGTTACCAAATAATTGAGATGGAAATTCCTCATCATTGTGTTCAATTTCAAGAGGATCTATGTTGGATGTTGGAATCAATGTTTTAAGAGGAATTGTAGCTCCTTTTTCAAGCTGCAAGTAACTATCATGATTGGGATCATTTTCAACTTGATAAATGTTATTGTTATAGACATATTTCAAGATATGATAAAGGGTGGAATACACTACATTCATCTCATGAATCCATGGTCTACCTAAAAGATCATAAGGAATGACATGAATAGGAGTTTGCAAAGTAACCTCCTAAACTATAATAAAAAAAGTGATTGCACCCAGTGGTTGCTTTGTTGTATTATCAAATCCTTGAATGGAAATAGAATCAGGTATGATTTGTGATCTGTCAAATTCTAATTGATCAAGGAGACTCACACCACACACATTAAGGTCAAACCATTATCTATGAGTGTTTGTTTGATACCCGTGAGATGGAATTAAGCAATTATACTAAAGGCATCATGTTGTTTTTGTAACTTCAAAGGAGGGAGCTCATGTTGATGGAAAGCAATGTCAATATTATCTGTATGGATGAGAGCTATCACATCATTTGGAGTGGTTTTTGGAGGGATTATTATTTGTTTTAAAGAAGTTTGAAGAATGGTGTTGTAATGTGGTGAAGTTTGAAACAAATCCCAAAGGGATATCTTGGCATGATTATTCTTTAATTGTTCAAAAAGTTCATACTTCTTTGTAGGAGGGTTATAATGAGGAGCACTCGAAGGATTGGGTAGAGGTAAAGAGGGTTGGATTGGTTGTGGTGGTTGTCGGTTATTTCATGTGTTATATGTATGAGCAATAGTATCATTACTAGATTGTTGTGATACATTAGTGTTAGGTGGGTATAAATTGTGACGTGGTCGCTTAGAGGGATGAAGCAGATGTGAGTGTGGGTAAAGGATAATTTTAGGTTTATTTTGAGTTTGTTGTTTGTGTGATGGTGTGTAAAGTGTGTAGCAAGGTTTATTGGAAGGTGGATAAAGGGTGTAGTGAGGTTGAGTATTGTTAACATCCCATAACAAGTGAGAATATTTAGTGTCTTTGAAGGGGATATTATCTTTTTCTTGGGTCATAATATCCTCCCTAGAAAGAGAGTTGTTAGAAGAACAACAAACCACATGTTCATGACAATGAAGGTGTAGGTCATCCAAAATGAATTTGTCACATCCAAGGGAGTTATGAATGGTTGAATTTTTTTTATTATTGATAGTGGGGAGATTAGGGGAAGATTGTATTTGATTTTTAGTTGTTTCTATGTTGTATACCATACTAGGAGAGCTTGTAATATGTTCATCTAAGGTTGAAGTTTGCAAAGTAGCTTCATCATAAGTATGAGGAGGATCAATGAAGGAATTGTTTTTCTCAATAAAGTGTTCCATAGGTGAAAGGGGACAACTAAGCTTGTCATGACTCTCATTGGTTATGTTTTCTAACAACATAGTATCTTCTACACAACTAGGAGAGATATGAGGAGAAGAAAAAATGTGATTATCATGATCATTTATGTCTTCATTGGTTTTTTCCCTAATATCTTCCAAAATAGGTGTAGGGGAAGAATCATAAAGAGGGTTGTTATAAAATTTAAAGATTTGATCATTTAAGACCACTCTATCATCCTCATCATTTACAATCTCATGTTCCTCAAAGTTATCCGCACAATGGAAATTAGGTAAGGTGATGTCTATAATTTCATTTTCTTGTGCTAAAATATCTTCCCAAAGGAGATGAGGAGAAGGACAAACAAGAGCCACATGATTCTCGATGATTGTATCTTCTTTCGCCAAGATACCTTCATCACTAAAAGGAGAGGTATTCGGAGAATTAAAATCATGATCATCATGAGCATCTATGTTTGTATACTCTTCTAACACGTCATCTGCACAAATAGGAGAGATAGGAGGGAATGTAAATTTAAGACAATCGTTAACACTTTCATTCTTTTGCGCTAAGAGACTCTCATAATATTGACATGTAGTGAAGAAATGATAATCATGCTTATTAACTAACATTTTGAAACAAAAATCTATCCTAAATCAAAAGGGCTGAAATAAAATGAAATTTTTGAAGAATAATTGACTGATTATGCTATGGAATAATATGAGAATGCAAATGTGAAAGTTAAACTATGCATGAAATGAGCTAATTTAGGCTAGTTTTGATGAAATGCATGATACATAAATGCATCTAATTGATATATACAAGTTAAGGCACCAATCAAAAGCCTAATTTTTTTTTTTGAGATCTGTAAAGTGGGTATGTGCAGGATCATCATGGAAAAAAAAAGCCCTTAAGTGGCAAAAAATTTAGAAAAATCAGAGTTAGGAAACTTGATGTAAAAATTTGAATAAGTAATCTATATTATTTCAAAAATATGTAAGAATAGAATCTGTAGCTAATTGAATTTAGTTTCTAAACTACTAGGTTTATTTATTTATTTTAAATATTTGGTGAAAAATTGAAATTTCAATGCAGTAGTACTTAAATTCTAGGGAAAAAATATGAAGTAGGTATCTGTCTGACCACCCTAACCACAATAAAATGATAATATTTTTCTATAACCTTTTAGATATAAGTAGAGGACTCATGTATGGATGTGATGAATACCTTTTTGTAATTTTTTTCCAAGTAAATAAATTATGATTTTTTATTATGATTTTTTAAAAATATTGTATGACTTTTTATGAAATTAATAAATAGTAATTGTATGTCTTCCAATCAACTTAACTTGGTCAAAACTTCAATTTATTCCTATAGTATGCAAAGCATATGATTTAACACATGTTTGATTCCCATTCCTTTGGTACTTCGCAAAGAATCAATCGATCAAGCCATGTTCGTGTAAAAGAGACTTAAGTAATCAAATTCAAATGAATAATAAAGCACCAAATTATATTGCATAATTTATTTGGTGGAAAGTTTCCTAGTTCATCCCTTTTCCTTTCATCAATGTTTGTGTCCACTATAAAACATCCCTTGACCCTTCATAAATATTGCCACTTTTGCAAACCATCATGATCACACACATACCCAATGTGTAAATTTCAATGGGAACCACCCGAGGTAGTGCAAATGAGGCATAGTCATGGACCTTTTGCAAAAAATGAAACATTTTATGAGACCCAAGATGTCAGGGAAGTGCAAAAATATAGAGTTTAATATAGATCAAGATCACTTAGAATGCAAATTCACATAATGCAACCCTGCACTACCCTTTTAATATTGAATCATGATCCTGCACATATGTTGTTTCAACACCTGGCACATAGTATGGACAAATCACCCAAGATGCAGAACACTAAATGAACTTAGATGCTACAAATGCAACCTAATTGCACTTTTTTATGAATGCAATATTTAACACCTAGCATGCAAATGAATCATGAAAACACTAATGTAGGCTAGATCTATGATGAGGGAATCCAAAATAGAGAAAAAGATTATTTTAAAAGGCATGTTCACAAAAATGTAACAAATATTTTGGCAACCCACAATCTCTAGCTATGTCTTAAGATTTTTCACCTAGAAGGAGAGGATAATGGACCAAAATGACTTTGTTATCACTATAATAAATGGAAAGAGGATTGTGGAATGTGTGTCAGAATGTGTTTGGATGTTTACAAATTCAAATGAATGAATGCAAACTATTCTTATGTAAGATGTTGGAAAACACAGTGTTGATTGCAAGTATGAACTAGAAACCTAAGCAAATGAAAACAAAAATGAATGAAATTGGAAAGAGTGTACTTGGAGGTAGATTGATGTCACTAGAAGGTTCTGTAATGTCTCAAAAAATTCTATTAATGGCCACTAGGACTCATTCGCCATGCATAGAAATTAGTCTCGTTTCTAGTAAAATCTTCTAGAAACCTGTTTCTAACTACTAGGAGCTGAATTTTGAGAAAATCTATTTTCAGGCCTACAAGTAGGAATCATTTACCATGGGTAGAAAATTAGTCCTCCTACAAGAATCTTTAAAATTATGAGTTGATTATGTGGAGTTATATCTGCACTTTTGTCTCCTATAGGCCTTTGTTTCTGAAACTATTTAATTTGGGTCTGAAAGTAACTTTTTATTGATGTTTTGACTTGAATGAATTTTAAAACTAATATTAAATTATTTCTAAGCTTCCAAGAGTTCTAAATCTCCAAACAAGACAAGACAAGAAAGAGATATGTTGAATGCCAGGGCATGGGAGTTTGCCTTGGTCAAACCTTGTTTAGGTAATTAAACCAAAATGATGAAAAGATGTAATGAAATATGAAACAATGGAGATGATTACCTTGTGATGATGATCTTGAAATTTTGCAACATAACATGAATATTTATCCCTTGAATGCTTTAGAAAGCTAACTTGATAACTTCTAATGAAGAAACCCTAGCTTGCTTGATCTAGATGAGAAGATAGAAGATGAATTAATGATGACAGATGTAAGAATGAGTTGTTAGATGTTTTTAGATGTAAAATGAGGATAAAAATAATTATTTATAGACAATTGTGCCTTAGTACCTGATAATACCTCATCACAAGTCAACATGTAGTGAAAATTAACCTTAAATTTCACTTTATTTCCTGCTCAAAGGTCAAAATGGTGCCAAATAGGACTCATTTTCCACACATGGTGAATGGGTCCCACTTGGATGGGACTAATTCACCATGCATGGTGAGTGGGTCCCACAAAGGCCATTCTGACATCTAAGAAGCCAATGAATTATGGAATAAGGCTGAAAAGGCCATCTTGTCAGGTATTTGATCAATTAAAGCCTTAGGATGTGCAATATGGGTTAATTAGGACTTATTAGTGATGATGTAAATGTTAAATAGGGCTCGGGATACATAGATAAATGTAAAAGTGTGATTAAATACACATTACAACACTAAAATTAGGTCCACATAGCCTAGAAGGGTACAAAAACCAATGTGAATGTGCAAGACACATTAAAACACTAGCTTATCATTAAGTTTACATTAAGAACCTTTTAGATTGATGTAATAATTTATTTTATAATTTTGAATTAGAGGTAAATAAGTTAATTAAGTCTAGAAAAGTGTGAAAGTACTTTACAAGACTTTACAACACCTTTACAAGACATTAGTAAAAGCATGCTATTCAATTTATAAGGGTCCAAGACCTAGTGTCGATGCATAAAATGCTTGACAACACTAGAATCAAGGAATCATTATGTCCATTTTATCATGAATTAATCTCATGTCAAGAAAAGGTTCCTTTTTTCTATGGCACAACAACAAAGATTGGTGATTCAAATTAAAGCAGACAGAGTTTCAAGAGTAGAATCAGATAGAATGTGAAAAATGTTGTCAATGTGCTTAACCATAACTATAATTAGGCATTAGAAAATCCTATCTCATAGTTCATCCACCCCAGTTGTATATATGTGACTGTAAGACAATGAGTCTTCCTTTGGGTAGTAAGCCTTTTGTATTTATGGTCATTTTTCTTCACTCCCTCTTCAAATTCACCCCTTCAAAATTCAATGACTCTACAATTTCTTCTAAGCTATGGTACACTTCAAACTTCCATTCTCACTCACTTTAAGCATTCAAGCACTCCATTACAAGAAAGATTCACTCCATCACTTCAATAGAGCATGTTTGGGACCATGAAGTTGCAATAGAGGCTTGAGTTCCTCTCATTTCTCCCCAAAGGAGCCTTGAGTGCTCTTGGTGGAGATGGTAAGCTTCCCTTCCTCTCCTCTATCACTTGGTTGAGTATCATAGTATTGCTTTGTAGTGTTTGCATTGTCTTTATTATAATATTTCTCTATCTCGTTTCCTTGGTTGTCCATGGAGATGGAAATACCTAAATGGGGATCTGACTGAGGTAGGCTCCTATTCCACCACCCAACATTTACTCTCTTCCTATGTGTAGGTGTTCTTATTGCTAGGAAGATCAACTGGTGAACAAATTCCTTGGTGAGATTCTTCTTATTCTCCTTACACTTGCTTTTCTACTTTATAACATTAGAGAATATTCATTTATTTACTTGTTTCATTCTAGTATTTTAATTGAGTAGTTAGGCTGTTAGTCATTTTGGTGGGTTCAACCTTTTCTTTTTTGTTGTTTGGACATATGGACGACAACACACTTAAGAGATGCTAGTGCACCATGCTAACATCTAGAGACCATGCTCATGTCCTCGAGCAAAGAGCTCCCTGATTTCATTCTAGTATTTTAATTGAGTAGTTAGGTCGTTAGTCATTTTGGTGGGTTCAACCTTTTCTTTTTTGTTGTTTGGACATATGGACGACAACACACTTGAGAGATGCTAGTGCACCATGCTAACATCTAGAGACCATGCTCATGTCCTCGAGCAAAGAGAAAAGTTTAACCTAAAAACCAACTCGCCTAGCCCCATCTTAGAACTCAAGATTGTAGAGTGTGATCATAGTACCTCATAATCCTCGTCATTCTCATCCTTATACCCTACATGTTGCACTTAGCTGAGGTAAGTTAGGGCAACCTATCATATCTTGAGCCTTCGTGACTTGGGGTCTTGCACACGATGGTCCCCCTCTCTTACATTTTTGGTGAACTTGACGTGAACCATTTTGGTTATATTCTTGCAATACTGACAATTCCTTTCTTTGTAAGTCCGGGTGATCCCACAATAGTGGTTTACAATTTTTTGCCAAATTAGACACTAAAATAACTTTTTTTAACTAAATCTTCACTTTCGGGCACCTATAGTGGGTAAACCATGAGGAATTTAAAGATGATGAAAAATAGGTTTCATGAAATTTTTAATGTAGATTCTAAATAAATTTTTTTTCAAAATATTTGGAATTAGATTGCACTTCATTTTCCATTTCCCTCAAAAACTAACTTTTTTCAGAAAACAACATTTTTAAAAGGTGACGCTCACCGTATAACGCATAACTTTTTTCCATGAATGATAAAATTCTAATTATTTTGAATTTAGATTTGTAACTCTGATATCTAGTGCTTCCACTTGGTTAGATAGTTTTTTATTGAATATTTTTTCTTTAATCAAGTTTCAAATTCAAACCAATTACAATTTAGAAATAGTGCAATCATATAATGCGTAACTTTTTTTGTATGTATCAAAATTTTATTTTAATTTTTTGTTGGATAAAGGACTTCAATATCAGGTGCACTCATATTTTTCATTTTTCTTTTGATAATCTACTATTTTTTCACATGTGCAGAAGAGAGAGCTTGATTTTTGGTCAAAAACCTACATTCACAAGAAATATAAAATAAATATAATAATAAAATTAAATTTATTTAAAATTATACTTTTTGGGAAGATTATAATAAGGACTACATACTCACAAAAAATAAATTTTAAATGAATTCATTTGATCCTCCAAAAGGTGAATCAAAAGTGGTTTTTTATTAGCATTTTTATAGGTGTAAAGGAGACTCTGTTATAGGTATGGTTTAAAACTATCGGGGTTATATCTAAGGGGGTTTGATCTAAGGTAGTTTAATCAAACCATCTTAATTTGGAATGTTTTAAATGGAAATTTTTAAGGATTAAATCATTATATTTTCTAAAAATATGTGATTTCAACAAAAATTAGAATCTCCCATAAATTGTAAACCAGCATTGTGGGATCGCCCTACTCTAGGAGTGTTTTAGGTGTAAGTGTTGTAAGGTTTTTGCCTTGCAACCCAACCTCTGACCCCTAGTTTTCATAATTTGAAGGTTCCAAAGGTATTGTGCGATGAAACCTTAATTGGGTCACTATCTTATCCATTAGCCTTTGGTGATTTTGTGGAAGCATTGTCTATTATGCATAATGGCCTCATTCCTACATCAACCCATCCCCTCTGTGGAAACTATGGATAGTAGTGTTGGCATAACCATTACTTCACAAGACCTACTGATTGGCTTTAACAATGAACCATCTCCTCTTTACATTCCTATGTAGATCAATGGAAACAACGTAGCTGGTGTTCTCATTGACTCGACATCATAAGTGAACATAATAATGGAGAAGATTATTCTAATAAGCTTTCTACATAATGATAGATATGATGCTCCTATGAGTTTCATCCACACACATT
Organism: Sequoia sempervirens; assembly: GCA_007258455.2. Lineage (NCBI taxonomy): Eukaryota > Viridiplantae > Streptophyta > Pinopsida > Cupressales > Cupressaceae > Sequoia > Sequoia sempervirens. The sequence continues at coordinate 980,223,319 of VDFB02281492.1, forward strand.
ATGTGATTTTTGTACCACTTTTGGGTAGTATTGTCCTATCAGTCTTAGTTAGACCTAAGTCTATGAATCTCATGTTTGATATCATTCCTAGATATGAACTCTTTAGAGTGAAACTCAGTATCCCTTGGTTGGTGGCGATTAATGTGATACCATCCATTGTGCATAAGTGTTTAAAATTTATCCATGTAGGCTTTGTGCACATAATCCAAGACACCAGTTATAGACCACTCGTTGCACGTGGTAGCCACTCCTTGGATAACCTATGGACTACATTTGTGAATCCTCTTCCACCTAGGATAGACCTTTTGCACAAAAAATATGAAAATTATAAGAAAGGTAATTTGAAGCCAAAAGTAAAATACCCTTTGTTGCCTTATTCTATCTCACATAGGGTTTGCTTGAAGGCTGATAGTGATGCCACTAAGGCTTGAAAGAGGAAAGAAGAGAAGAAATCTTGTGATCCTCCTTCTTCCTCTTCCACTACCTAGTTTGACACTTCTTCTTGCTTAGTTGTGGTACCATCAGATTCTACTCCTTGTTTGTAGGAGAACCCTTAGTGCCCACTTGGTGAAAGCCTAAGTGTCCCACATTTGAGCTTCTTGTTCTACCAACAAAGCCTAGAACCATTTGATATGATAGGAAGAAGGTTTCCTAAGGAGATTCCTCCTTGTTTCAACCTCCATGACCTCCTATTGCTCCTACTCCTAAGGAAGTGAGTGGAAAGAGGCCCGCTACTGAGGACCTCAAGTCAACTCCTCATGTTGCTCCTCAACCTAATTCCACTACTCCTATACAAGAACTTGTTCCTACACCTGAAATAGCCATAGTAGACATTCCTATGGTCAAGCAAGAACCTCTTATCCCTTCACAAAATCTGGCCTCTAACTCAAGGAGCTACAAAAAATGCCTTGTGCATGAATGCAAGCTCCAGTGAAATGTCTCTTGGACGAGCAGGTTGCCTTGCAAAGAAAGGAGGAAGAAATGAGTGCTCCTATTCTAGGACCTACAATAGTCTCACCTTCCTCCCTTCCTTTTGTTTCTCTCCAGTCTGGTCTACTCTAGGCTTTAGTTGTGAGAATGAATGCACCTAACCCTAAACAGGTGTAGGTGTTCATCGCTCCTTCGGTGAAGTTTCCTTTACTAATGTTTGTTCTAGATATTCAAACCTTCTTGAAGCCCATGGTTATGGTTAATAATTTAGTTGTATCCATTGTAGTTATTTCTTCCTCTTCCTCTACACCCTAGCTTCTTCTGTTGGGATTTCATCTCCTCCAATGAAGAAAGAGATGGAGGTTGGTCCTTTTAGCAATGTAGGACGTAAGAGTACACCTTCTTCACAAGGTGTTCATGCGCTAACTTGTTCTATCCTTGTGATGGAACTAGTCTCAGCTTCTCCTGAGTTCGTCATCTCTCCCAAGTCATTCAATGAGCTAAGCGGTGAATCTTAAGCACAACCTATCCCATCCACTAAAAAAAGATATGGCATTCCTATGGGGTGCATGTTCAACTCCATGGATGAGGTTATGGCCCTGTTGGTGATCTTCACAATATCACTAACTTTGACTCCATAGGAGCTCAGTGGAGAGGACCTTGAGGGGCCCTCTTCCTTGGCCCTTGTTATGAGAGGGTTGGATGATCCTCCTCTTAACATCACACAATTGCAAGCTCATCCTCCTTCCCCTTATTTAGATTGGGAAGCAGACAACCTCTTGGCCAATTAATGTTAGGAGGAGGCCCTTTCTTGATCTTGTGTGTGTGTGTATGTTTTGTGATGTGTTCCCCCATGCTTGTGTTATGTTTTCCTAGATGACCCTCGTCACCCCCGTTGCTACTTGGATACAAGCGTGGACTTTGTGTCATAAACCTTCTTCTATTTGTATCATCATTCCTCCATGTTTGTGCTTGATTTTTGATAAATTGGGGATGATGCAAAGTGTTCGGGGTATTTAGACTTCCCTTCTGTTGACCCAATTTTTTACTTTTACTTGTTTTTTGTGCATTCTTCCTAATTTGGTTGGGGATTGATGATCTTTCACCTTGCATTTCAGTTACCTATTATTATATGAAATCAAATAGATCTTACCCCAATAAATCAGATCCCCTTGTGTCCTTTGTTTGTATTTTTCTTTTCTCTTTTTCTTTCTCTTTATCTCTCTCTTATTTGCTTAAGTTGTCCCTCCTATGCGTGACAAAGCTCCTCTTCAACACTTCAATTTTCAGAAAATGAATTTGTTGCCAATGAATATTTTCTTGAAATTCTTTGCAAATTTTTCCTTAGAATTGCATTCTCAACTTGGAACTCTAGCAGAATGTGTTTCCTTCGGGTATGTGCAGGATCATCATGGAAAAAACAAGCCCTTAAGTGGAAAAAAATTTAGAAAAATTAGAGTTAGGAAACTTGGCATAAAAAATTGAATAAGTTATCTATATTATTTCAAAAATATGTAAGAATAGAATTTGTAGAAAATTGAATGTAGTTTCTAAACTACTAGGTTTATTTAAAAAATAAAAAATCTATTTGGTGAAAATTGAAATTTCAATGCAGTAGTACTTAAATTTTAGGGGAAAAAATAAGAAGTAGGTGTTTTTCTAACCACCCTAGCCACAATAAAATGATAATATTTTTTAATAAGATTTTAGATATAAGTAGAGGACTCATGTCCACATGCGATGCATATTTTTTTGTAATTTTTTTCCAAGTAAATAATTAATCATGAATTTTTTATAATTACAAATTTTTAAAAATATAGAAACTCATATGTCTGACCACCTTAGCTTGGTCCAAAATTCATGAAATTCAATTTTTCTTTTTCTAATCCTATAGCATAGAATGTGAAGCATGTTTCAAATTCAAAAAATGTGATACCATTTGAAAGCTATAGATGTTTTTCAATCAACCTATCAATCAAGACTTTAGTCGTAATTCAAATAGAAAATGAATAATAATTATTTATTAAATTCAAAGTAAAGCATAATTTATATTGGTGGAAAGTTGAGAATCTCATTTAAAAACCCTTTTCGTTTCATCAATTTTTGCTAAAAAAAAGTCGTCAGCCACATACCCTACACATACTCATAATATCACCACTTTTTTGCCCATCATGATCCTACACATACCCCTTCATCATGGATTCATAAAGAAAGGACTTGAAGACCTTCCTCTGAAGTGGGAACAACTTTTATTTCCCCTCACGCAATGGCATTACCTTCCTTTTGAATTCCTCGATGAAGCAAACATCTTTCAAAAGGATTCCTTGATGATGAATCGCTCTAAGAAGAACAACTGCTTTTCAATTGTGTGTCCCTTGAGTGAACTCCCTCTTTCTCATGGTAGGTTCCCAAGGGAAAAGCCTTTTCATGTCTAGCCTAGGGGAAGTCTGTCTAAACTCATTTCATTTTCCCTTTCACATCTAGCTTGGGGGTAGCTTGACTAGACCTTACCTCTCAAATAGCGCATCCCTTGAGTGGACCCCTCTCCTTTTGAAGGGTTCCTGAGGGACCCCTTTGAACATTTTACTTATTGACAGTTTGAGTGATTGTTTGCTAATTTTTTTACATGGTTTCTTTCAACATGATCTATTTGTGGGTAGACGTCTCACTACTTCTTGATTCTATGGAGTATGCCTTCTTAGGACTCCTCCATGTAAGAGATCTTGGGGGATACCTCCCTGCAAGATTGAGAACTTTTATGGTGCTTTCCTATGAGCTTCCTCCATGTGAGATATCTTGGGGGCAAATCCCTTGCAAGACCAAGAACTTGTAGGGTGCTTCTTTTGGTGTTCTTAATAGTTGAGTTCATGGAGAATACCTTCCCTACAGGATTGAGAACCTTTAGGGAACTTTTTTCTGGTGTTCTTCATGCTTGAGTTTGTGGAAAATACCTTCCCTATGGGATTGAGAACCTATAGGGTGCTTCCTTGGGTTTTCCTTCATGCGAGAGATATTGGGAATTGCCTCCTTACACGTATGTGGACCTATAAGATGCTTTTTTTTCCCACTTCATAGTTCCAAGTAGCTATGGATTCCTTCACTTTTCCTATGCCTTTGGGTACACTAGATGGAGTACTACTTCCTTGATGGTTTAGGTATACATTTCTAGCTCTACTCTCTTCTTGATCTACTTTACCAAGGACTCATCAATACTCATGCTCACTAAAGTGGGGGTAAAATGTATAAGAGAAAATTTTCATCCCCAATGCAAATCCCCTTTTTTCCCTTATCCACCTTAGAAAACCAAGTTCAGAGGCTTAATTTGACTTAAGCCCACTGTTGGTGATCCAATTGGCACCTATTTTAAGCATCTATGGGGGTGTTTCTATCAGGGATTCTCATGTAGCATGCAGAAATTTGTGTGATGCACTTACATCCCTAGCAAATTCCTATGGCTAAACCTACACAGGCGTTACACTTCAAATTGGCAGTGAATTTTCGATGCCCCTTCATCCAACCAAATCAAATATGGCTATTTTTCATCACTCCCTCTATAAATTCACCCCTTCAACATTCAATCCAACTCTTCACAACTTCTTTTGAGATATTGCACACTTCAAGATCCCATACTCACACTCTTTTGCATCTATTTCCACTCACTTCAACAATTTAAGCACACCATTGTAGAAAAATCTTCACTCTATCACTTCGTTAGAGCATGTTTGGGATCAAACCATTGTAGTAGAGGCATGAGTTCCTCTCATTTCTCCCCCAAGCAGCCTTGAGTGCTCTTGGTGGAGGTGGCTAGCTTCCCTCTCCTCTCCTCTATCACTGGGTTGAGTAGCATAGTACTGCTTTGTAGTATTTTCATTGTCTTTATTATACTATTTCTTTATCTTTTTTCCTTGGTTTTTCATGGAGGTGGAAACACCTAAATGGGGGTCTGACTGAGGCAGGCCCCTATTCAACCAGTGAAAGTTTTCCCTCTTCCTATGTGTAGGTGTGTGTGTTGCTAGGAAGATCAATTGGTGAATGAATTCCTTGGTGAGATAGTTCTTATTCTCCTTACACTTGCTTTTCTACTTTATAACATTAGAGAATATTTTGTTTATTTACTTATTTCCTTCTAGCCTTTTAGTAGAGTAGCTAGGCTGTTAGTCATTCTGGTGGGTTCAACCTTGTCTCTATTGTTATCTGGCCCTACAAATGACAACGCACTTTAGATATGCCAATGCACTGCGCTATCATCTAGAGAATATGCTTACAACCTTAGGCAAAGAGCTCCCTAAGGCATAGAGTTGAACCTAGAAACTAACTCGCCTAGTCCCACCTTAGAAATCAAGATTGTAAAGTGATCGTAGAACCTCATAATCCTCATCATTCTCATTCTTATATGCTACACATTGCACTTAGCTAAGGTAAGTTAGGGTAGCCTCTCACATCTTAAGCCTCTACAACCTGGGGTCTTGCACACGATGGTCCCCCTCTCTTACATTCACCTAACTGGCCTTCCACATAAAAATCCTTGTGTTATGGTGTTGTGGTTGATTTCCTTGTTTTCTTACATCTTTCTTTTGGATCAATGTTTTTGAAAGAGGAAAAAAAAGGTTTTATAGAGACCTAAAACCACAAAGTTTACAAAATAAAGAAAGCATCATAAAAGACACCAATGTAAGAAAGGATAAAATAATAACAATAGTAAAATACCACATCCACCAAAAGGGCTAGTGAAGGCTACAAAACAAAATACTAGACAAAAAGCCAGCAACAGCTAAATTTATGTCTTTAATAAATCAACAGTCTCAGCTTCCAACTTGTCCATATCCTGAACCCCCCTCTTTAATATCTAGACCATCTATGTAGTGGGAGGCACTTTAATTTTGAGATTGGAATAGGTTCTTTTCAAAATTACTTGGTTCTCATTCTTTCTTTCCTTGTTCTCTTCGAAATCTACAACCAATGAACCCTATTGTATTTTTTCAAGCTTCCTAGACATAACATTGATAATAATGGCATTGTGCCTATTCATTTAATGGTTTTGTTCCACAACTATTTACAAGTTATTTTTTATTTTAACCCTTTACTCTTCCAGAGATTTGTACTTTTCCTCAATGTCACCTCCTATCTTCCCAATACTATTATTTTTTCGTTTCCCTTCTTTGTTGCTAAGAGCAGCCAACTTTAGTTCTAGATCCTTTGATTTACTATACAAAGCCCTATTTCTTTGATTAAGATCATTTATTTCTTGATAGGCCCATTTCAAGACCCTGAAAATGTCACTAGATTGAACCCAGTCTAAAATTAGGTTAACATCACCTAGGTTGGGGGAGCTAGGAAACCTGGTACCTTCAAATCGGAAAGAGGTAGGAGGGGAGGGCACAAAATTTCTACTAACTTCAGGGTTCTCGGCTTTGTCTTCTAAGGAGTCCGCAGAGGATGAAACCAACTTGTTGGCAGGGGGGCCCTTAAGAATAGGATTCTTTAAGGGGATAGAGCAGTCGAGGTAGGCCTCAAGGTTAACTTTGGCAGGCTAGGGTTTTTTAGACTAGGTTTTCTTACCAGACATCTCAGATGACGAGTGGGCTTCAACAATTCTCTCCTAGTTAGGTTGAATCTCTAGACCTCCACTATCCATGTCATAGTCATCAGAAGCTAAGGAGGAAACATGTTTAGATAAAGCTGGCATGGTTTGATAGTGCTCATATATTAACCTAATAAGACCAGGGTGGAGAATAGGGTATTTCCTGGGGGTTTTCTTATGGTCCTCATGGTTATTACTCAATGAACAAAGCAAGTAGTGAGGCATTGAAATCTGTACCTTATGGAGGAAGTGGTTAAGAATGGTGAAATTATGCCCATACACTCTAGTAAATCTCCCATCCATAATTATATACTCCATGATAACCCGCAATACCTTTCTCCACAGTGCCTTGATGGTGTCAATTTTGAAGTAGATGTTGGAAGTTTTAACCAGTTTCAATTTCTCCTTGTTCTTAGGAAATCTGATGACCACCTCATCAGAAAACTTTCTGTCATGATAAAACTTCACTCCCTCAGTGGACATCCTAGTAATCTCTCTTATTATTTGCTCATTCAGATTAATCTTTCTTCCAAAGAGAATTATTTTGTCATTGTTCCAGTTCTTCTCAAAGTAGTCCATGGCCATAGAATCAAGCCCATGAAGTTTTTCTAGGTATGGAACCAACCCACCTTTTTCAATCTACTCCCAAACCTTGTCATTCCTAGTGTGCACCTCATAGCTTTTAGGTTCAACTCTTTTCCTCCCCCCCATATCCGTTTTCTCCTTATTGTAGACTCTACCAATGCCAAGAACCTATTGCAGAATTATGTAGCTATTCTAATGCACCCACAAAGTGTGACACTTTTTCTTCTCTTCTAAGTAACATAATGTGGTCCCATAAAATATCTTGATTTTGATGTACCTGGCCCCTTTCTCTTTAATCATTAAATGTATTTTCCTCTTTCTCGTGTGTAACATCATAATCTAGTAAGGCCTTGAATTCAGTTCTCAAGTCTCTACAACTCTACCACGTAGTCAATCCTTGCTTCCTAACACCTTCATTCGCAAACTAGTCTGCCACGATGTTATCTTCCCTGTAGATATGTGAGACTTTTACTTTTTCAAACATTTCAAGAATATAATTTTCTTCTTCTATCCAATTCTTTATCGACCAAGATGGTGGGTTCCTTCCTAAGAGGAAATCAATAATATTTTTAGAATCCCCTTCTAGCCATAATTTTTTTTATATTTAAATTATGAGCTAACTTTAAAACTTGAAAGGATACTATAGCCTCCACCACATGGCTAGTCTGGTGGCCTAAGGATATTGCCACAACAACCATAAATTTACCATTTGAATCTCTTAGCACACCTCCACTTCCAGCCATACTCAGGTTGCCCTTCATAGCTCCATCAAAGTTGGATTTGTACCAACTGTTTGGCGGAAAGGTCCAACAAACACCCTCCCTACTTTTCTTAGTTGGATTGGAAGAAGATGAGATATCCAGTTTAATATTCCAATCTTTAGCTATCCTTAAATCATAGGGAGTGCATACCGCCACTTCCAAGTTAAGAGATTTTTGAGGAATCACTTTAAATTTTTCCTTTATAATCCTAATTTTTTTCTTAAAGACATTATTTTCCGACATCTCCTTATCCCTAAAGAGTCTATTATTACATTCTTTCCACACTCCCCAAGCAACAAAAGGGAATAAGAAAGCCCATAACCTTTGAATGAAGGGATTTTGAGAAGGGGCTTTCCATTGTAAAAATTACTCTTCAATGGTCTGGGGGAGCACCCAAGAGATATTCTAGAAAGCTAATAATTTTCCCCGGATTAAGGAAACAAACAGATAGTGGAGAAACAAGTGGTTGGCTGAATCCACCTCACTCTTGTAGAAATAGCATCTATTGGGGATTTTAAATCCCCATTTATGGATATTTTCCACCATGAGAACCTTATTCTGAAGCATGGTCCAAAAGAAGATATTGACTTTCAGATTCAAGTGTTTAATCCAAGCTTTGGCCTAGAAGAGAGGGGGAACTTGATAAAGGGATAGCAAAGAGACAGACGAAGAGACAAAGTAGTTATCCATCCAAACAAGAGTTTCATCCTTTTGAGTTTATCCCAAACTAAAAACCATTGAGGATTGAAGCTAAGCCAATTCCTAATTAATTATTTATAAGTTCACCCAGCCTCCTTCATACCAGTAATCTTTGACAAGTTCCCCAAAAGTTGCTTTACATTGCTCTACCCATCTATTGAATCTTTCAATATTAATAAGGGGTTCCTTAAAGAGCCATTTATCCTCCCAAGAATCTTGCTTGATTTCCACTTCTGATGTGCCATCCTATCCTTGATTCCCGAATTTTTCTACTAGTAATCATATCATTCCAACAAGCTAAGCCACAAGGGAGGATAGGAGAATCTAGCAAAGCTTTAAGGGACATGCGGTGAGCCATATATTTACTTCTTAAGATGTCTTTCAATTCCCCACTAGATGAAAAAGATCTCCATATTTGTTTGGCCAAGAGAGTATTATTAATAATTCTTGTTTTTCTAAGACCTAAAGCCCCATAGGATTTTGGTTTGCAAACCAAATCCCACTCTATAAGAGGCATTCTCTTTCTTTCTTCCACTCCAAACCAAAGGAATATTTTTTGGATCTTTTCAATGGCCTCAACATATTTAGCAGGGATTTTAAAGAGGCTTAAAGCATAAATTGGGAGGTTATGAAGAGAAGCTTTAAGAAGCTAAATTTTTCCAGCTTGGCTCAAAAGAGGTCCCTTCCAACCTCCCAACTTCTTTCTAAACCTATCAATCAAAGAGGACCAAAAGGATTCTAGAGGTTTAAGGCATAAAAAAATTCCAAGATAAGAAGAAAGTAAGGATTTCACCCTGAACTCAAGGATTCTATTAATCTTGACATGCATATGCTCAAGGGTATTGAAGAAAAATATGGAGCTCTTTTGTTTATTGACCACCTTCATTGTCGCCTTCTCATACACAACCAAATTTTTATTCAAAGTCTTGGCCTCATTCACAGAAGATCTTACCATTGGCATAGTGTCATCAATAAACTATTGGTGAGAACAAATAAAATTCATAGAAGGACTAAGACCTGCAAGAGACCTTTGATCAATCAATCTCTTAAGATTCCTTCACATGCTTTCAACCATTATAGTAAAAAGAATAGGTGAGATAGGGTCACCTTGTCTGAAACCTCTTGAATTTTGAAAGAATCTTGAGGGAGATCCATTCACAATAATAGATGTTGGGACTGTGGTAACCAAATGATTCACCATTTGAATTACTCTACTACTAAAACCAAACCCCCTTAGAATTTTGAATAAAAACTCCCAGTCAACACAGTCATACGCTTTGGAGATGTCCAACGTAAGAAGAAACCCTTCAGTTTTAGATTCCATAAGTGAATGAATATTCTCATGGACTATGACTATGGAATCTAAGATTTTCCTTCTAGGAAAAAAATCATTTTGCTGAGGGGAAATCAGTTAAGGAAGGAAGAAAACGATCCTTGAAGTCAAGACCTTTGATATGATTTTCTAGAGAGAATTGCAAAGAATAATAGCTCTAAATGCTTCAAACTCCATTTCCCATGGTTTCTTAGGAATAAGGACCACAAAAGTAACATTCAGTTCCTTAAGGAGCCTTCTAGAACCAAATAATTCCTTAAAAACATTCACAACATCATTTTCCATGATTTCCCAAAACCATTGAAAAAGGAACATTGGGAATCCATCAGGCCTAGGGGCCTTGTTTCCTTAAAAAGAGCATATAACTTTCTTGATTTCCTCCATAGAGGGGATGGCCGCAATATTTTCATTGTATTCCCTAACAACAACCTTGGGGATGGCATTTAATAAAAATTCTTGGTCATTTTGATTTATTTCACTATTCAGGTAAAGAAGGTTATTATAGAAGAGGACAACTTTCTTTTTGATATCTTCCTCTTTCTCATATCTAGTACCATTAACTTCTATGGAAGTGATTCTATTTGTGGCCCTATGTTTAGAAGCAGATAAATGGAAGTACCTTGTATTTATGTCTCTAGTAGAGAGCCACAATACCCTTGATCTCTTCCTCCAAAACTCCTCCTCTTTTGCAATTATGTCATGCAATTTTTCCAACTCATTTTCTCTATCCTTATTATTTTCAATGTATCCTTCCTTCTAGATTTTGTCCTAGATCTATGCAAGCTCCATTCGAAGTTCAAATTTAATACCAAAAATGTTTCCAAAGGATTCTTTTTTCCATCTTCTTAAACTTTTTTTGACTTCTTATAGTTTTTTAGAAATTCTTAACATAGCAGTGCCCGAAACATCTATACTCCACCATTTCCTAATTTCAACATAGATAAGGGAATGGGATAGGCACATTCTTTCAAATATAAAGGGTGAGTTTTTATTCACCTTTATAGGGTTTTCCACAAAACTTATGGGAAACTGATCCGACCCAACTCTAGAAAGAGCTTTAAGAGAGAAAAAATAGCGTAAAAGCCATTGATGAGAAATTAAAGTTCTATCTAGCCTAACTTGAAAAAGTTCCCTACCATTTCTTCTATTTGACCATGTATACTGAGCCAATTGCAAGTCCATATCAATCAGCTCCTTATTCTTGATGAAATCAAAAAGATCATACTTACTCTCCTAATTCACCTGAGAGCCTCCAAATTTCTCCTCATTTAGAAGTGGTGTATTAAAGTCACCCATAACTATCTAATGGTCATTATGAAAGTCCTACGAAAAGTAGAGAGTTCATTCCATGAAGATTTTCTAGCTCCTTTCCCATTAGGATCATAGATGTTCAACTAAACCCAACTAAATTTATCTCTAAATTTAGTGGCCACATGATTGTTGCTCTCCAACAAAGGTTCCCCTTTAATGAGGTTTTGGTTCCAAAAGGTGGCAATGCCTCCTGATGCTCCATCTAAACTATTTTATTGAATACTATAATTCTGAAACATTTTGATCTTTTCCACCTTTTATTTGGGCATTTTAGTTTCTTGTATGAGGAGAATATCATATTTTTGATCCCTAACAAAATTGTGCAAAATATCCCTCTTGTGAAGGCTATTGAGCCCTCTTATATTCTGGGACATAATCTTAATATTTTACCAGGGGATTGGAGAATCTCCAGAATGGTCTTTTGAACACCATCCACTATATATCCTAAAATATTTCATGCTCTCTCTTCCATTTGCCTGATCTTCTACCCTGGTCAAGTTTAGTAGCTCCACAATCCGCCTTTGCTCTTGTTCTAGTAACAACTCCACTCAAAGTATTCTGATGTTAGCTTTTCTCCTTTTTCTTATAGTGAGAGAGTAGTTCTTCCCAGTCAGTATCTTCTTGGCTCTCCATCTCTCTATCAGATTCTCACTCCTTGTCATAAATTAATTTTTTCTTCTAAGGAAGGGTATCCATTAGGCCATTCCTAGGCTGATTCATATTTTCACTCAAAAGATCAGTATTCTAGCTTAGAACCTTGAAGGTGCCCTTAACAAAATTCGGAGTTGTATTTTCCATGAGATTAAGAGGGTCACTCAAAGGGGAGCATTCAACAAAGTTCGTGTTCAGGATTGGGATGCCAATATCCAAAGATAGACCCTAGATAGGAATGTCCTCCAATCTAGGAAACCCATTTTCTTTGGCTTCTGGTAAGATCTTAAGGGTGGAGGAAACAAAATCCTCATCCCTTTTACCTTCCTCTAAGTTTTCCAAAAAAAATTCATCATCTTCCTTAGGACCCTCATTATTTTTTTCCCTTATTTGGTGATTCTTTTGTGCATTAGGATCTTTAGATTCTGTTTCAGCAATATTGTTAGAGATATTCTTTTGAGTTTGATTTTTCCTATCATCCTCCTCACTGGTATTGCTTTCTTGTCCTTCCCCATCAGTTTGTTTTCTCTAGATAGTCTTGGGGTTCGCCTGGTGATTTTCTTTTCCTTTACTTACATTTAATGGGCATTTCTTCGCCTAGTGCCCCATTTTTCTACATTTGAAGTAGGCAAAGGGAATGGTTTCAAAATGTTCTCAAAGATAGAGTTTGAGATGTCTAGGTGAGAGGTCAACTTCTTTAGGGTCGGGGAGGATTTACCAATGACACTTGGTTTAAAGATCAAGTTAATAAAGTTAAATTTTGCAGGACATTGGTTCACCCCCTCTTAGAGTTACTTGATTCCAACAATTGGTATCAGAGCCTAGTTCCTTGGAAGAAGTTTAATAGCTTTGGGAAGATCGAGGAAGGTGATTCAATGGATTCTAATAGTCTTCAAAAACAACTTTTTGTGGCACTAGATGATCTTGATTAGTCCAAATCTGAAGTCCAGGAATTGCAAGCAAGCCTCATGAATGCTGAGAAATTCATTCCATCATTAAAATATCAAATCAATAAGTCTAGGGAAAAGAGGAAGGATCTCTATGATCAACTCAAGCAGAAAGAGAGTAAAAGCATAGAAGATGAACACCTAGGTCAAGCATTGAAGGAAAAGACAAAGTAATGTGAAAAGGTCACCAAAGATAATTTTTTTCCTAAAGCATGAGATGGAATCTATTGTGATGAGAATGACCAAGGATATTGAAGAGAAAAAGAAGAATAAGAGAATCTCACTTAGTCCTTGAAAGAAAGATCTGATGAATGCATCATAATTAATGATGGATTCAATCAGCTAGACCTTGAATTGCAACAATATAGAAACAATGAAGAAGAGCTTGAAAGATAGATTGTCATTTTGAGGGATGAACTTGCTACTACAAATGAATGAAAGGAGAAGTTCAATAATAGCTCAGCAAACCTTGATGAATTTACTCAAAGTCAATTGATTGGAAGTGACAAGCAAGGTCTTGAATATGAGAAAGAAGAAAGCTCCAGATTTGGTCAAAAGAAATTTAGGCCAAGAAATCAAACAAGCAAAGCTAGAAGGTATCCAGTAAGACATCCCAATGCTCAAAAGCTCAATGGATACTATTTTATTTGCAATAAATTTAGTCATATGGCTGCTCAATGTAGAAGAAAAATGAATTCAAGTGGTCCATCTTTCTCTAGTTAGTGTTTCAATTGGAATAACTATCCAATCATAAGTCAATTGAATGCAAAAATATGACAAACAAGTTTTTCAATAGAAATCTCAGATGTTATGCCTATAATAGATTTAGCCATATTGCTAACCAGTGTAGATCAAGAGAAAATCAATGGAAGAAATGGTTTGGAAAAATAAATTTTATGTGCTATAATTTTAACAAATTTGGTCAATTTTCAAGATTCTATAGAAAGAAGAAGGGTTTGATAAACAAAGAGAAAAATATGAAAAAGGATGATAAAGGAAAAGGAAAAGTTATTGCAGATGAGATTAGGAATCAAATGAAGAATAAATGGGTGAAGAAAAGTGTTTCTGATGTAGGAAATGGATCCACACCAGAATATGGTGCTGGAAATTCCTCTGAGAATTGTTTTAAGGTCTCTAGCCTAGGGGGAGATCTCAAGAAAATATTTTACCTCCCTATCGATAGTTGGTACTAGAATGTGGAAAATTTAATCAATTGCATTAATGATCTACATATGTTTTGGGAACACTTGTGGAGGAAATTTATGCAAAATTGAAGGTCCGCAGAAATTTTTTCTTTCACAGACTATGAAAATAAGATATCTGAAAGACCTAGGGAAAAATAATTTATTGTGATAAAAAGTTAGGTCTGTGAATGATAAAAGGTTACTTCTATTCCTCATTCATCACATTCCATTTTGAGAAGAATAAATTTGGAGAGCTCTTAAAGTGAATTTTGGTGAGTTACAAGTCTAAAGGCAACTTGGTGAACAAATCCTAATCTATGGAAAGGTATTTATTTGCAAAATATGTGAACTTGAAATTTCTAAAAATGGTCACTCCATTAGTTGTTGATATTAAGGATAGACCCCACCCAAAATTCAAATGGCATATGTTCAAATACATTGAGATAAAACCATTAGGTGCATTTTCTTCCATTTCGTATGGTGTCTTGCACATTAAAGATATTAGATCATATATTCATGCAAATGTTGAGGAGTTAGGAAGCTCCCAATTGTTAAATTTGTACAAAAATCATATTATGGGAGAATATCTCAGTGTAAGGCTTGAATTTAAGACATTGGAGGAGAAGAAGTTCACACAAATTGTGAAGTTTCCTATGTTTGACAAAAGTGAATGGGTCTAGTACATACTAAGTTGATTGCATGTTGAGCTCATGTGGCTAAATCATCCCTTCAAGGTCACAAGAGAAGCTATAAGCATTGTTCTTGGTCTGAATTCATCTGGTGGGTTGCCCACATTGAAATCTATGAAGAACCAAATAGTCACTGAGGTGACCAGTTCTATTTTTGTCAAAAGAGCCATGACAAATGACATCATTGAATTGGATGTTAGATTTTCTTCTATAGTTATTGGATATAAAATATATCACTCCATCTGGTATATCTTTGTATCCAATATTGCAATCTATGAAACTTATCAAATGATCAAGGAAAATGCAGAATATGACTTATGCGAGTTACTTTGGAGCCAACTAATTGAAAATATTGGCAAAATCAAGAAGGAAAAAAGGAACTCTTTCAAGTATGGAAATTTGTTGTTATGTCTATTATTCTACTTCATGAATGAAGTTTCAAGATCTCATAAAGTTCAATGGGAAGGTGAAAAAATGGTATCTATTCAAATCATAGACATGTTATATAGAATTGGTGATAGCAAAGAAAGGAAAACTGCTAAATGGGGTTACCTCAAAATCTTTCAAAGTGAAATACAAGCTAGGTTAATGATTCTGAAATCTATTGTGGAAAAATATAAGGACACTATTTGCTTCATGGTTGACATTGATCAATGTTTGATGGAAGCAACAAAACCTAGAACAATTGGGATAATGCCTATGGGATAAGAACTTGAAGAACATATTTTGGAGTTCTATGTCCAACACTTATTGAGTAAACCTCAGGATCTAAAAGAAGAAAGGTTTGGTAGCTTTGAAGAGAATAATATGCAAGTACATACACAACTAAAGAAGCTTGTGATAGTCCAAAAGGTGAGAAAGAAAGTTGAAGCTTTTGCAAAAAGCATCAACATATTAGTTGAAGTAATGAGGGAGGCTAGGAAGAAAATAGAACAAGTTGAAGAATGGGAGCTTGCTAGAACTAAGTTAGCTATTCTAGCAGCATCCTCTACTAGATCTAGATCTACATGGAGCTTTGCACCCTCATCCAATCCTACAAAGAAATCAAGCCTAGTAAAAGCTCAAGTCAAGACATCTGGAAGAGAAGGAAAGAGGAAGAAGGATAAAATCACAAGATTATATGTTGCTATTGAAGATGATGAATAAATTGAATGAGATGAAGAAGTAAGAGAAATAAAGCATAAGGGCACAAATGCATCAAAATTCTCTAAGGAAAAGCCCTCTGGTGAAGCAAAAGCAAAGAAAAAGGTAAAAATTGATAGATCAAGTATGACTATAGAGGAAGTGGAAAAAGCTTTAATTGAGGATGTTAATCTCAAACCACTTTCTAAGTGGTATGACACTTTTGAATGTGTTGGTTAGAGAAATCTCGAAGAATCCACAATGAAATATTTGAATATTTTCAATATGACTCTCATAGAAATAATGTCAAAGTTACCTAAAGGGTTTTTTGAAGTCTTAGAAATGAGGAGAGTAAATGCAAGAGTTGAAGATGAATAAATGAGAGAATACATAATTGACAATCTATGTTTATTAATGCCAATAGAAGAAATGAAGAAAATCCTCAATGATGCTAAAAGGGATTTTAAGAGAAAATCAAGGATGAATAATCTTACAATTGGGTAGACTAAGAAAGTAGCAAAAGACACTGAGAAAATTCTTAAGGTAGTTCTATTGAAGAAAATATATAATGTTGTCTCTGAAGAAACTTATGACAAAGATGTTTTGGCTAATTGAAGAAGTGAAAGAAGACACGATTTAGGACACTAATAATCCTCTAAATATGCAAGATACTAAAATTCCCATGGATATTGAAGCTCTTAAAGATATGTCAATTGAAGAAATAGAGATTTCCGAAGCCAAGCAAGAATCTATGATTGAAGAAAAGAAGGCTGAGGCAAAGGAGGTCACTATTGAAGCAAGAGACACTACAAAGGTCATAAAGAAGTTTTTAGAAGAACCACATGAGGAGTTTGACCCTAAATTGGTTGAAAGTCTTATCTACTTGGCCACTCTATCTCCTATTCAGAAGTTGAAGGTGGCATCATTTGCTCAGGCCAAGGCAAGGGAGGAGATATTGAAATCTCACATTGAAGATTGTGAGCTTCTAAGTCTTGCATCTTGTATCTTGGAGAATATCACACCCACACATGTCAAGGAATCATCTGATTCTCCCTCTAGTCAGTTGAATAAACTTATCAACTCTATAATTATTGAATTTGAGTCTCTTGAAAAGTCAGCTGAGGATAAAGTCCAAAAAGAATTTGATGCAAATAGGTTTAGTAGATTGAAGTGTATGGTTGCTAATGGTAAATACTTATCAGCCACCTATGAAAAGAACATTCAAGGTTCATTATTTGAGGGTGGAAATATCTAAAAGTCATGCTTATCCTTGTCAAAATTCACTGAGGTCACTGAGAAGAAAATTAAGGAATATGAGAAATAGTTAGCAGATATTTCTCAAACCTTTGATCCTCTAACCAGTTTTGTGGGTAAGTAAGAAGGTCAAGTCATATCCCTATTTGAAAATATTAAAAGTTTAAAGCATGAAAAAGACAATTTTATTGAAAGGGTATGTGAGCTTAGAGGACTAATTTTTCCTAAAATGGAGACAATACTTAGTGCGGTTAAGGAAGCACATGATGCTATAACTATCGGTGATCTAGAAAATCTTGAGTTAGCAGAGATGCAATCCTACCTATTATGTGGTCACATGACTATTTTGGAGAGTCTCAAAAAGGGTTGGGACACAAGCTTAAGCCTGTTGAAGAACAATTTTCTAGACATATTCCAATCCATGTAAGCTAGAAAACATGTCTGTAGATATACAGTTTGTTCATTGAAATTTTATATGATTTTTGGTATGAAAATTCCCGTCTTTGCCATTGATACCAAAGGGGGAATGTGGGATAGTGAAAACTACATTATTCATTTTAGGGGGAGTTGTGATTAATGTTTCTTTAAAGTTTTGAGGATTGCAATGTATCATGTTGGTACTAATTCTGACATTTAGTCATTTTTCACTAAATATTGCTATCAATGCTAAAGGGGGAGATTATTGGCAAGAGACATTGCACAATTCATTTGGTGTTGTCATTTATGGAAACCATACTTAGTAATCCCATCCGTACCTCATTATTTTCTTATACCGAAAGTCAAATTGAAGATGTGTTAATTATCAAAGCTAAAATAGGGCGTCTAACAAAATTGTGTACATTGACTCATATGTAATTTCCTATTATCATTTTTTGTTTT